>QEPC01004147.1:182597-202836 GCA_003113815.1 Sphenodon punctatus | reverse complement strand
GGAGGGAATTTAATTTATTTCATTGGTTTCAATGGGGACACAGCGCCCCATTGAAACCAATGAAATAAATCCGGTACCGGTATACCGGATTTAAACCGGGAATCCGGTTTTCGGGGAACCGGTAACCGGTAAATCCGGTAACCGGTAATGGGCCCGGGGTCCCACCACTACTGATAACCATCTAATTTTTCTTTTTTTGAGGCCAGGTGTCTTGTGTATTTACTATTTTCTGTGTTTTTTAAAAATTTTGTGTGCATTTCTTTTTGTGGTGTGCCTCTGAGTGTTGTTTGTGTGTGTGTGTGTTTGCTTTACGTAGAAAGCAGAAAAGGTTATCAACAGTCTAATTAATATCTTTCTTTCCAAAAAGATTGGTAGATAATGCCCACATGTCCACCAACAAAGCTGGAAGTTGGACTTCAGATATGGACTAGAAGGGAGGCAGAAATAAAGCAGAAGCCAGGCACACTCCCCTGGCCCTCCTCCCTTTGACTTGCTTCACTCATAAAACAGAATGAAGAAAAAAGTTTAAAAAAATTAAAACAATAATAAAAAAAAAAGTCAGGTAGAGAGGGGAGTCATGAGGCACAGTGTGACAGTTAAGGTCTGGTTGCAGTCCACCCCTTCACTGGCTCCCTCTGCCCGTGACCAGCTGCCCCGTGATGCTCAGAGAGGTTTGTGTGGCTAGGGGGAACTTGATTGGCACCCCATGCCATGAACTTGGTTCCCCAGGGCGGCCAGAAAGGGGAAGGTGGGCAAGGGGAGCTTGTGTCGTGTTGTGTAGGTGTAGGGTTGTGTTGGTGGTTTTGGGGGGCTTGTTCAGGGCCTGCTTGCCTGGAGTGAGGAGAGAGGGGAGGAGGAGTTTGCCCATGGATAAACCTAGACAGTGTTTCCTACACACAGTATTACCGAGGGGGTAGAGAGGCACAGGGAGCCTGTATGCCAGGCACCCTGTACCCATCGGTGAGAGGAGGGTGGGCAGAGGGAGCTTGTGTCATGTTATGTTGTGTAGGTGCAGTGTTCTGTTGGTGGTGTGTTGTGCAGGTGTGGTGTCAGACCTGCATTAATTTATTTCATTTTTACCCCACCCCTCTTGCAAAAGCAACTTGGGGCAGCTTACAACAAGATTTGTTTATCATAAAAACAAATCACAGTATAAAAATAAATACAGAACCTATAAATAAATAACAAAAAAAAATAGCAAGTGTGGGCTAACATCTGGTGGCCACCTAATAAACGAGTGGGTGAACACGTGGCAGGTATGGGTTAATGTGGGCTAACATCTTGTCTGTTTTCACCCATGGAGTTTGAGGCCAGACATGGTGACCAGACCAGATCATGCTGTCTGACTCCCTGTACAAAATGGGCCACCAAGACAAACCTTTCCACCCCCTTGCAAAACCTAACCCTAAATTAGATATAAGAATTGATCCCAGAAAATGAAATGCTAGTGTTCCTCTGTTAAAGAGCAGAATATGCGTATGGCCCTTGCAGTTTGATGAGAGAGGCCTAGAGGGTTAAAGCAAACATGCCATCCATCCCCCATGCTGCAGGAGAAGTTGGAAACTTCCAGAGTCCCCAGCCAGTCTTCCCAACCTTGAGTCAGTTAGACTGAGCCAAGCATCAGAGGGTATTTTCAGATGTTATGAGATCACGCTCAACCACAGTGAACCACGGTCAATCCCGCAGTGGGGCCAAAGCACCCTGAACGTCTGTTCGGCAGCCACCAGATGTTCACCACAGTCAATACCCACATGGGGTCAAAATCAACCATGCTTCCGGACCTCCGGCCCGGACCATCTCCGAAAGCGTGGTCAAAGAGATTCCCAACGGGAAACAAAAAAAAGTAACATCTGGACGACAATCACTGGCCGGAATCAAAGAAAATTATTCTCAGCCGGGGTCAAAGCATGCAACATCTCTGCCAGGCAACCAACAACAATACAGGCAGCGGAGCGACATTTAAAGGGCACACAGCAGCAGGGGGACGTGGCAGGATGGAGCGAGGCAGGAGGCAGAGCAGAGCAGAGGGCGAGAGAGTGAGGGGGGAGGATGAGGAGGTGGAGGCGCGGGCAGGGGAGGAGGTGGTTGTGTTGCACATGCAGGAGGTGCAGGGACAGCAGCAGCAGTCGGGACAGGCCGCCATGGGGACATCGACCGGGCCGGGGGAGGAGGCACCCCAGAAACGGGTAAGGGGAATGAGGGAGAGGGGACCCGGCAGCACAGGGGCACCAAGGGGGGGACGGGGAAACGGCCAGCCAGCAGGTGAGGCGGATGGGGGAGGGATGCAGGACAGGGGCAGACCAGCAGCTGAACACCCAACAACCACCACCCCCCGGTTCTGTTCCACAGACACGGGTTCCGGGAGATAGTGCGGGAAATGGATGCGGTGGGGCATCACCGGACCGTCGCCCAGTGCTGCTCCAAGGCCAAAGAGCTGAAGAGGGGGTACAAGGCCATATGGGACAACAACCAGCGGTCCGGACACGGACTCTGGACTGCCCCCTTTTATGATGCCCTGTACCTCATCCTCCATATGAAGGGATCAATAGTCACCCCATGGCTCATGGGGAGCGCTGTGGTCCAGGGCAGGGAATTGGCCAAGGTACCCCCTCCCCTCACCGCCCCACAAGAAGGCACCCACTCCAGGGCCCCAGACCCCCTGGAGGAACGACCCGGGACCTCGGAGACCAGCAGCCCCCCTCCCGGACAGCAGCCCAGAGAGCCCCCACCCCCTGGCCGGACAGCCGGACTCCGAAGCCGGCACCCTCATCACCCTCAGCCAGTGGTGGCAGGGGGAGCACAGCAACGCAGAGGGACAGGTCTCGGAGGGATTGGAGATGGACATAGAGAGTAAGCAGGCACATGGGATGGACCTGGGCCAAGGGGGGTTGGGGATGGCCCGGCCAGGGGCCAGGCCCCACCCAGGCCTACCAGCCCACGACACGAGGCCGGGGCTGGGGGGGCCACCCGGGCAACCCGAAAGCCCTCCACCAACCACCCCCCATACCCCCACATGGCACAGAACATCCCAGCACCAGAGGCAGGCAGGCAGGTGAGGAGGCCTGCGCAGAGCAGTCCAGGCAGCAGCCGGAGGACCCAGGTGAGGCACACAGGCAGGGTGTGGGGTCCCCGGGGAGGCCGGGTGGAGGACCCGGGTCATGCATGGTGGGATGGGGGGGCCTGGAGGGGCGGGAAGGGGGGGACTGGGTGCCAAGGGGGGCAGGTGTCCAGGGCGGCAAACGACTAACCACCATGTACCCTACAGGACAGCTAGAGGGGCCCCAGCAACCTGAGCCCATGCCCCCAGCCCAGCGGATGAGGGAGCACCGGACATGGGTACGGCACCGGAGGGAGGACCAGGCGGAGGACATTGTCCGGAGCACCACAGAACAGGGGGAGCGGATGATTGCAGCCATGGACCGCATGGAAGTGGCCATAGAGCGCTCCCTGGAACAGGCAGAGGCAAGGGACCAGAGGCTCCAGGCAGAGGTGCACCTGGAGCAGAGGTGGGAGTGCCAGGAGCACAGCAGGCAGGTAGAGGCATTAGGGCAGCTGGAACAGGCCATCGTGCGGATGGTGCGGGAGCATTCAGCCAAGATGGACAGGTCCCATGACATTGGGACCTCCCTGCTCCTGCACACGGGCACTATGTGTGCCTATGTGATGGCAGCCACTCCACCGGGCACCCTGCCTGCCTAGGGCCCCATGCCGGGCCCCTCGGTGCCCCCACTGCCTCCCCAGCCGCCTCCATGCCAGCAGGGGCCCCACATCCACCTCCCAGTCCCTATAGGCCTCCGAAGGGAGCAGCCACCCAGGGGGGGCCCTTGGGTCCCGGGTCCTCCCTCCCACCACCACCTGCCCCTCCAGACACCAAGGCCTCCTAGGACACTGTTGGGGACACAGACAGCAGGGAGGAGGGCAGCTCCCAGAGCTCTGTGTTGCCCACAGGGCACTTGAGGGGGCACCCCAGGAAACGAAGGGGAAGGGGGGGACGAGGGGGAAGTGGGAGGGTGGTCTGAGGGGGGGCAGTGGTGGTAGGGGGGCATGGGTAAGCGGGTGATACAGTAAATGCACGGATGACACAGTCACCTCCTGTGGTCTGTTCAGGGGCTCAGAGGTTGGGGGGGTGGACCATGCCCATATAGGGGCTCATCCAGGGAATCCCCTGGGATCCCTGGGGGTGGGGTGGGGTGTGTGCTCCTTCATGCCTGGGCCTCCCAGCTGATGTGCCTGACTAGGGCAAATCGGGTGCATTTGGCATAAAGGTACTCCCTCAGGTTGTCCGCGTTCATGTACAGAGGCACAGGGCCGGGAGGTCGGGTAGGCATGGGATATTCGAGGGCAGCCCCATCGGTCTCGCACATGTTGTGCAGCACACAGCAGGCACTGATCACCAGGGCCAAGGTCTCCACTGTGTAGTGGAGCTGGCCAGCGAGGCTCCTCCAGCACTGCTTGAGGGGCCCAAACGCCCACTCAACCATGGTCCTGCTGGCACACAGGTGGGTATTGTAGAGTGCCTCCGCCAGGGTCCAGGCGACCAGGTATACCTTCATCAGCCACCGGGTTAGGGGGTAGGCCAGGTCCCCCAGGATACAGGGGGGCATCAGCACCCCCTCGATCCGGACCATCCCCATGTCTGCAAAGTCCCTCCAGTACATTCGGGCATAAAAGGGGGAGATGGTCCTGATCCGGGCATCGTGGCTGCACCTGGAGTTACCTGTGAAGATGTCTATGAACCTCCCCCGGTGGGCCACGACCACCTGCAGCTGCAGGGAGTGATACCCGTTCCTGTTGACATACTCCGCGGCCTCCCCCGTGGAGCGGCGGAGGATCTCGATGTGGGTGCCGTCCACGGCGCCCATGCAGTTGGGGAACCCGCCAGCCACAAAACCGGCCCTCACGGGCCCCTGATCCACCAGCTGGATTGCCCTGTCCAGGAGTATACCCTCCACAGCCTCTCAGACATCCTGGAGAATACAGGCCATGGTGCTCACCCCGACACCAAAGTGCTGAGAGACGGACTGGCAGGAGTCAGGCATTGCCAGGACCCAGACCCCAATGGTCACCCGCTGGACCATGGGGATGGGGTTCCTCATGGGGGTGTGCTGCCACTCCAGCCAGGGCGTGAGCAACTCCACGAGCCGCAGTAGGGTGAGCTTGTCCATCCGGAAGTGAGCCCTCCAGGCTGCCTCATCCCACTGAGCCAGCACCCAGGACCACCAGCCCTGGGCCTGCTCCATGACCCATAGCCACCGGGCAATGGGCATAGTGAGCAGGGCGGCCCGGCACATGGTCTCCCTCCTCCACTGGAGGCACCCAGTCACCTCGTGGATCGCCGCAGGCCTGGTCCAGCCATGACTCATGGCCTGTATGTCTGCCCCAGACACCCGCTGCGCTCTGAGCTGGGCCAGGGAGCGCCTGTGGCCTTGGGGAGCCCTGTGGGCCCCTGCAGCGCTCCAGGCCGTGGTAACCCGCAGGCGGGCGCCGAGGTGCACCTCAGCGGTCTGGATGCGCAGCTGATCGGTGTGAGTGCGGTACCACTCGGCACAGAGCGCAAGGAGCATCCCGCATGCACCCAACTGGTACCGCTCCATGGAGAGGTGAGCCTCGGGGGGCCGCTGGCGGCCCTGATATAGGCTGGAACGGGTGGTCGTTCCCCCCTCGGCTGCCTGTGCCGGCTCCTGTAGGGTGGGCGGCCCGGAGCGGCGGGTGCACTTTATTGAGTGCACCTGGTGTCCCTGCCAGGAGCCGTGCATACGGCCCGGCGCACACCTGGGCATGCAGGCTGCAACTGCATGCCTCCTGTCCTCACCTCCCACCTTTCCCTGTTGGCAACATCATGTCCTTGCTGGCCTGATTAGTGTGCCGGCTGTCCTGTCTGTGTGCTCGGTTCCTGCAGCTGTGCTGGGTCTGCACCCCACGCCTCGCTCTGTTGCCATACATTTTTGCGGCCTGTGGCTTTCTCGGCCGGCCTTGGTGCCCCCCCCGAACCCCCTCCTGCCCCTGGAGGGAATGTGGGGCCCCCCTGTCCGTGGTGTTATTCTCCCTGGCATGCTGGACCATGGCTGGCTGTGCTTCCACCGGGCTCCTGGCCCCCATGGGGTTCCCCATCCATGGTCCTTCCACGAGACCATGGCCCTGTGCGACCTGTGGCATACCACGGTGGTTCAATTGCTGTTGAGCTGCCTGGACAGCCTGTTGGGTGCTTATGCGAGCCTGAGCTCTGACCTTCATTACTTCGGCTATGAGGTGAGCGCCCGGGATTGCCAGCTGCATGCTGACACGCTGGGGCTGGTTCCCTTTCCCGATGGGCGCATCCCGGAGATGAGGTGCTCGCATGTGGCTTGGTCTGCGGCAGAGACTGTGTCCGCCCTGTCTGTGTGCAGCCTGGCCACCTACATGGTCTGTCTGGTGGAAGGGGACCCTGCCCTGGCCGTGTCCTACTTTGGCTGCATTCACGGGACCCGTGGGTAGCAGTGCTCCCGTGTATCACTGGCTGTTGGAGCTGGGTCAGCTTCCATGGCCCCCTGCTGCCGACTGCTGCATGTCTGAACCTACCGCGGCGGAGCTGGCAGCACTGTCTGGTGTGTGATCCCGTTCCGATGTGCAGCTGGGTCTCTCCATGCAGGATCCCTTCAAGGCTTACTACCTGATCACCCACCACATGTCCGTGCAGGGGTACCTCTGGGGCATGCTTCATTGGCCCCACCTCGTTCACCAGGCGGGGCACCCGGCCCCATGACCCTTCGTGACCCCCAGCAGCTGGCTGTGAGTCCCCCTGTGCTTCCCGGACCCCTGTTCCTGGCCCCCATGCGGGCTCCCGGCTCCACCCAGCTGCCGTGGTCCACTGCCTGCTCCCTCCTTGCTGTCTTGGTTGTGCTGCCTGCTTCCTGGGGTGTCGCTGCCCCTGCCTGTGGCTCCGGGCCCTCTCTGGGGGCCCCCCTGCCTGCCTCTGCTGCCGGTGTTCCCTTCCGTGACTGCCGTCTCCATTATCTGCCTCCAGCGCCCTGACCACCCCCCGCAGCTCCCCAGGGTGCTGCTGACCGTCCTCATTCACCTGTGCCCCCTTCTGCGCCCCAGCCCCCCCCCCTTCCTGGGTGCCCCTGTGATCTCAGAGTTCTGGGGCCCCTGGACTGGTCCCCCCAGCTTCCTTCCGGGGGAGGTGTGTGACTTTGGACCTGCTGCACTGCCCTGGACCTCCTGTCTCCCCTCCATCGCCCCCTCGCTGGTGCTTGGGTTCCGAGTGTGCCTCCTGGACTGTTCCCAGCCCGCTCCCTATTCTGTGTGTGCTCCCACTGTGCCTGTGCCCGGACCTCCTGGGGCCCCCCGTTCCGGGACTGCCTGTGTTGCTGTGGGGGTGCCCATGCGGACTGTTCTGTATTGGGGGGTCCTGGTTGCTGTTGCCTGTGTCCCGCTGTGCCCCTGTGCTGTTTCCCCTCCTCTTCCCTGTGCCTCGTCCCCCTCTCCCCCGCCGTGCCCGTTGTGCCTTGTGTGGTGTCAGTCCCGCTGTGTCTCCCCCCACTTTCCTGTCCGGGTGTGTGTGCGACCGGGCATGTGGGTTTGTGCTGTGTGTTCCACTGTGCCCTCGCTGTCTCTGTGCCTGTTGTGTGTGGTACCTGGGCGGCTCTTCTCCCTCTCCCCCCTCCCTTCCCATTTCCCTTGTGTGGGCATTCCCTTGTGTCCCTTTTGGCTTCGTTTGCCCTCAGCCGGCCATGTCTGTGTCCCGCCCCTACCTGGCTCCTTCTGGGTGGTTTGATCATGGCCGGGAATCGGCGTCACGTCTATTGCGCTGCCCCGGTCTGTGATCTGGCGGCCTGATTCCCTGACGTGGTCCCGATCCTGTCACATCTGTTCTGGGCCTTCTTTGACCATGGGGGGTGGTTGATCGGTTCACCACCGCTGGGAATCCACTGTGGTGACTCGGGACCGCGTAACGTCTGAAATCACCCTGAGACTCCCTATTACTCCAACACCCAGAGCTGGATTAAGAATGCTTGGAGGCCTGCCCTGACCACCATCCCTCAATAGTATAGTGCTGCACTCCCTCTCTCCTTTCTATGGCAATAATGGCACAGCTTCTCCAACAACCAACAAGCTGCTGCTGGAACTGCCTCTCTGACAAATAGTTGGGAACCCCTGTTTCAGCACCAGTGTCCCATTTCTGGCCACAGCTGTTTCTGATGCCCTTAGAGGCAGGAGGAAATCTCTGCAGGCAACTGACTGAAGCATGCACTGGAACCCACCCTGTGATCTGTCAGCTGTATCAAGTTCCAGTTTAAAATTAATCAGGTTCTTTCCTGCTTGAATTTCACTGAGGTCTGTAATTCTCTCAACTGAAGCCAGATTTGCAAGGTCATTATACCAATTTTCAATTTTTAGAGAGGTTTTATTTTTCCTGTGAATCAAAACTATTCTGTATGCAATTTAAAAAGCCCATTGAAGAAGAGCAATTTGGGAAGAATTAAGCTTTTAGGCACATAACCCAGAATGCACACACTTACTGATGGTACAATAGTTGTATATAAGATCATATTAAGTTTAGTAGTTATTTATTTCCCAAAAGGATTAACCGGACATGATCAAAACATATGACCAAGTGACACCTGCAATGTATTACATCTCCAATATGCATCAGATGGTAATAAATTTAGCTTCTTGAATTTAGATGGAGCCTAAGGTAAACAAAAAATATTTTTTTGTTGTATAGGATAAAACCTAAGATCAATTGTAGACATTTTACTATTTTGAACTTCTAACTTCCATTGTAATTAATCTTTCTTAAACACAAGTGACAAGGATTGTACAGCAGAGGACTCCTGCTCTCATTTACACTCATCAGAAAGAACTTTACTTCTATGACCCTTTTTACACAGACACTCTAACACCGATAAAATGGGTGTTACATTTTATTATACATGGTACAGGGCAATACTGCAGCCCTGCAACATGGGCCCTTTTCACACTTGATGCTTCCACCCAGTTTTGCTGGGTGGAGAAGGGTGGAGGATTCTCGTGTGAAAAGGGCCCATGTTGCAGGGCTGCAGTGTTGCCCTGTACTATGTATAATAAAATGTAACACCCATTTTATCGGTGTTAGAGTGTCTGTGTAAAAAGGGCGTGTGACTTTGCCCTAGTGGGTAAATAGCTGCTGCCCAGGGTGCTCATATAATAGTAATGTTGCTCCCCCGTTTTTAGCATGCACGCAAACACTTGTGCCTAGCACCTATACACATATACTCATTCACACAGCATTCTTACCCACTGTAAATTCAGCACTTGTCCTTTAATCTGTGTTTATCTTATCCAGTATTGATGCATTCACACAACCGCTGATTCCTCTGCATTTTGCCGTCGGCCTTCAACTTCCTACTTCGCAGCAGTATTTCCCACCATGCATAGGGCATGGAGGAATGCCCTTGAGATATCCTGGACCCTGCATGACCTGCTGAGCACAGGAAGTGGAATGATTTTGCACAACACTCAGGATGTTTTTAAATGAGCAAGGCTGGGGAGGGAGGCATGGCCACTGGGTGGCTGGAGTGCATAGGGAGGGATTCTAGCAGGTGGTTCCCAGTGTGGCTACCACAGCAGCTGCCTTGCACTCCCCCTGACATGGGCCATGGGGGAGAGGGAAGTGTGCTGGGCTGGCCTTTGAAATGGACATGTCCCAGGCTCTGGAGTGCTCACAGCCAGTTCCTATGACATGCAAAGGTTATGTCCCCCACCCACAGTGCCTATAAGCAGGGGACTTGTCTGCTGGTGTGGTTGGCCACCACAGTTGATACAGATGAGGGGGTGGGGTGGCTGGGCTCCCATCGCCATGCACTTTTTTGGCTTGCCCCACACAGTGCACTCTGGATTTCTCGGCAGTGTGCCATGAGTGGCCACGAGTGGGTGCTGCATGGCTCATGGGAGGGAGCATCCATCCCCCCGCCCCACCTTCAGATGGGCAGTTGGATATGTGGCTCCTGTGTGGCCATGCATGGTAGCATCTCATTTAAAAACACTCACAGTGTTGTGTGAATGAGCCCTGACATTCCCAGGCATGCACACAAATACATAGGCAAAAAGCATCTACCCTGCATGCAGGTGCAAACCCCCTCTCTGGCAGAAGCACAGGGCGTGGTACCTGAGGTTATGGGGGGTTGTCCTGAATTCGGCCTGGGAATGAAGATGGGGAAATTCTGCCCAGGCAACCTCTTGCTCCTTATTACACACAGCTAAGTTAATTATGGTACCTCTACCTGGGAGACGTGGCTTTCCCCTAAAGACCACCCACACCCTCACAGGAAAAAAGTAAACAAAGCAGATTCCACAGTGCCCAGACTACATATAGGCAAATGAAATTACTGTGCAATATCACAAACCCAACATGTAAAGTAACACAAACACTGACTAAAGCACACACACACACACACACACACACAGTACAGCAGCAATTCCTCTCTCCTCCCCATGGGTTTTTTCAACCCCCTTTTTGTCCCAGTGTCCAAACAGGTGTTGAGGGTGGAACTTTCTTCCGTTGGCTAGCTTTAAAGGATGTCCAGGTTAACAATACAGAGTCTGTCTGGACTGACATCCCTTACTCACTGTTCCTGCAGCAGGTCATGTCCTTGTAGGCCCCAGAGCTGTATGCAGGCAAACAAGGAGCAGCAGTTCCTTCTGTCTTCCAAGTGGTTCCTAAAAGAAGAGTTCTGGGGCACTTGGAGAAACAGGTTGTTGTTGTCTAGACTCCCCTGGCCTAGATCACTCCCCAGGCTGCCAGACACCAGAAACAAATCCTAAGCCCAACAAGGCCTTGAGCAGGATGCTTCCCTTCCACACTCAGCACTAGCCCCTACTGCCTCTCCAATCCAAGATGGCTTCCCTCTGCAGAGGCCAAAGGATGGGTTTTGGCTCCAAAAATGTAGTCCACAGTCATGCAGGCTCAATGCCCTGTCCAGCCACCAAGAGGAGCAATCTGATCAGAGGCTACACAGGCAAACGCTGACCTTCCAGGTTAACATGTTTAATAGTTTTAAGTTTGTGGCTAAGACCTAATGGATGCCCCCTCTGATAGAGAAACTAGCACAAATATTGTTCTACCAGCTAAACTTTATCCTGGAAAATCTGGTTCAAGGCTCCTGCTGGCAGAGCTTGTGAGGAGCCAGGGCACTGGAATGCTGCAGGGGAAGAGGAACTGAGTGTAGGTCTGGTGTGGCATCTGTGGTTCTCTCCTTTGCTCATAGGCTTGGCCATGGGACGACCAAGACAAATCATCTCTGGACGGGACGACATCAGAAACTGCACTACAAATCCTCCGGTGAGGCCCTTGCCAGTACTGAGAGGAGAGGTGATTCTGCAGTGCTGGGCAGCTGCCATCAACATCTTGGCTCCCTCTGGCCTCCCTTGATTTCTCCTTGCTCTGGGCTTTGGACATTCTCTCTGCTCTCCTCTGCCTGTTTAGGGATGCCCAACAAGATAAAGGGCACCCTGCATATTGGGGAAGGACCAGTCACCAAGCGCTATGATTCTTTTCCTGCCACTTTGGTCCTGCTCTGTCTTGCTCTCTCCATGTCTGTCTGTCTGTGTTGTGCCCAAGGACTGTGTCTTACAGAGCCTGAGAGCAAAGGAACACTTGACACTATTTCCACAGAGGAGCAAATATTTTTCATTATGAACTTGAGTGGGACACGTCACACTACTGCCATGTAATCCTGCTTTTGAGAGAGTGGCACAGCCAGGGAAAGTCTGGCATAAGGGAGTGATGCCTGCACACTTTAGGGAGGTGCCAGGTAGAAGCAGGAATACATTGTTTTCTTCTGAAAGTCCAGGGACCTGACACCCACTCATGCTGCAGATGTATTATATGGACTGCTGTGTTGCCCCTCAGCCAGAGCTAGTCATCCAAAGAGCAGCCCATCTGTCTTTGAGGTGAGGGGGGCCTCTCCTGCTGAGCCCACTTTCCCTAATGGGCTGGAGGCCTCCTTGCCCAAGTGACTGCAGACTTGATTGAGAGGACAGAGCTGCCAGAAAACCATCTAGGAGCAATGGACTTCTGGCAGCTTCTAGCCCCAGCCAAGAGCCTAGGCACTGAGCTGTCTGGACGGCTGACCCAGACCCTGCCTCTCATTACTCTTCACGTTTCTCTGTGACATCAGCACCTGCCTCCAACAGCGATGAACACGAGTGCGAGGTTGAGCTCCATGCGTCAGTACATGCAGTCCTACAACATCATGGCCTACATCGTCCCTGCCACTGACTCACACATGGTAGGTCAGAGTGTGTACCTCTTCCCATCCCCTTTGCCTTAGGGAGCAGGAACTCTGTTACTGCCTCACTGACTGGACTGCTTCTCTCTTCCCCAAAGACAACAGGGAGCTGGACTGGGGCAGAAGCAGGGGTCACCCCTGTGGGAGTTTGGTACCATTCCCCAATGGGGGGGCAGGGGACTGGTTCTGCCTGGCCCTGTGTTCTCATGGGTTCTCTGTTTCACAGAGTGAGTACATTGCCGAGCATGATAACAGGCTGGCATGGATTACAGGCTTCACAGGGTCTGCAGGTGAGTGTCCCACTCTCTGACCAACATTCACTTCTTTCCATCCCCACCATTAGCATCTCCTCCTGTATCACAGACGCTTCCCCAGTCTGCCTGCATGGGGACCGGGAAATCCCCAGCCCACAGAGAGCTGCCATTTGCATGTCAGGAAGGATCCAGGTCCAACAGCCTCTTCTGTGGGGGGATGGGCATGTAAATGCTGATACCCAACAAAGAGACCCAGCAGAGTTCTGCCATGGCACATTTCTGATGGAGGAAGGTCTCTTTGATCTTACCCTGAGATGCAGGCATTTGATTGGGTAAGATGCTCCACAAGTCAGTCTCTCTGGGTAAGACTGGTCCCTCTCCCGTAAATGGTCCTTTCTCCCACTGCTGAGTGCTACCTGGAAACCCCCCTATGCACTCTCTCCAGATGTGCAGTTTCCTCAGGCAGGTTGAGGTCAGAGGGCCCTTTCTGTGCACAGCCAGGGATCACATCCATCCTTGCCCACTAGGCAGCTACATCATCTGCTCCAGGCCACTAAGGGGCAGCTGTTTCTTGACTGGAGCCTTTCCCAAGAGCCTGAGCCCTATGCAGGGGGAGCAGCCTGGCAGAGTCCCCCAGCACCCCACCTTGTCACTTCCCCTGCACAGGGGGATAGACGGGCATGCGACTGGGTCTCTCCCTGCTCTCTCTCAGGGACAGGCATGATCACTCTGAACAAGGCAGCATTGTGGACAGACAGTCGCTACTGGACTCAGGCTGAGCGCCAAATGGACTGTAACTGGAAGCTGCAGAAAACAGGTCAGTACCCTTAACTGTTACTGTCTAACTCTAATAATATCTTACGTTTGTTATATATCTTTCTCACACTGGTACCAATTACTTACTATATTATTATTGCCTTTCAGTAGTCAATTCCATATATATGTCCATTTAACATTTTAAAAACTTGATATTTATTACTAAATTCAGCATGAATCTTTCCCAACAAGTACATCAACCATAGATGTTTTAGCCAATTCTCTTCCGTAAATCCCATATAGTTCTTCCAATTCCTAGCCCATATGTATATTCCCACCAATAACATTACTTCACACATATCTCTATAGTGCTTTACCCATATATTTTTGGGGAAAATTCACAAAAGAGCTATTTCTGGGGTAAAAAGCAGAATCAGTCCTGTCACGAAACGAATAGCATCCCATCTCAAAAAAATCTGAATTTTGCTACATTGCCAAGTACAATGCAAATATGAGCCTAGTTTTCCACATCCATGCCAACATAACTTTGAAAAACCAATTTTATTGCCTTTAGCTAACCTTATCAGAGTCAAGTAATATCGCACTGTCATTTTGATTTGGGGCTGTTTTATTTCTAACAAATGCGCACAATGATACAGCTTATCTGGATTTTTTGTAACTCATCCCATTTCACATTAAGATTACGTTCCCATTTAGTTGTTAGTTAAATTTATTTATTTATTTATTTATTTGTAGCTTTATACCCTGCCCTTCCTGAGAACAGCTCGGGGTGACTTCCAACAAAAAAATATAAATACATATAAAACCATTTAAAACACATCAAAAATACATAAAGTATTAAAACAGGGCCCAGAAAACATTTAAAACAATAAAATGATGTATCAGGTGCCATACCTGAATTAAATATTTATACATTTTGGAGATTAATCCCTTATCATTTACCTGACCAAATAACAACTTTTCAACAATTATATGGATCTTGCAAGAAATCTTTAGAATTATCTCCTGTGGTATAACTTCTCAACTGATTATATTCAAAAATATCTATTTTTGTCTTAAGTAATTGTTCTATTTCCTGTAATGATGTAAACTTATTGCCCTGGGTAAGCTGATGAATCTTATATATACCCTTCTGTTTTAAATTAAGAATAAATTTACCTGCAAGTTTGTTTTCCCTTACTCTGCTAGATTCAATTAAAAAATAGGGCAATTTCCCTGTCCTACATTTTTTTCCTCCTCAATAATATTATTATACCAGGCTTTAAGTGCAATTTCTGCAAATGAGTGCTCCCTCCATTTCCTCCAATCTGGCTTAACTTCATCCACCAAATAATCCCTGAAGTCTTAATATTTAAAAGATCTCTTTCCATTGAAACTCGTTGAATGTCATGTTTTTGAAAATACCATTGACTGACCCCTCTTAATGTATTTATTTTGTTAAATTTATTTCGTTAAATTTATTGGCCACCCCCTCATGCCTAGGGCATCTTGGGGCAGCTTACAATATCATAAAAACACAATATCATTAAAAAAATGTAGAGGCCAAATAGATTTAAATCTGGACTTCCAAGACACACACACACACTACCTCCCAGCTTTACAGTTACTCGAGACCTTCCTAGATATTCTAGGGTATTTCCCTTGCCATATAAACTGAGTGTCGAAGAAATCAGGATACGCTCTGTGTATGGAAGGAATCTATCAGAGAAACTTTATTTCTTTATCTAACAGTTGTTAGGAGGGTCCTAACTCCACAGGGCTTCTTCCCCTATAGATCTAGAGTCCCTCCCTAGCCAGAGTCAAAAACACTTTTATAGACTTTTCAGGTTATAGGCAAAGAGGCATTTCTTATCAGTTAGAAAACCAGTTTGGAACTGTGTTAGACACAGAACTGCTATACAGACAGTTTATATTAGAGAGGAACATCTTCAAGGCTAGGAAAAACAAAACAAACAGAAAGTGAAAAACAAGCTTGCAACTATGTGTAAAGGGCAATCTTTATCTATTGCAATTAGCTCTAATGAATACATGGAGCATTGTAAGAACTCAGCTCATCTCTGTCATTTCTGTCCCAAGTTTTCAGGCCTCAGCTTATGATCTTCCACAATTCCCTCCTTTTGTGATTTTGGCACAACCTTTGTTCAAACTCTTATAGCCATTAACCCATGAATCGCTGCTTGTTCCATGTCTCTAACATTCTGTATTTCTTCATACATGTTAAATTTTTCTTTCCTTTGCTCCAGGTTTAAGCCATGTGTTATTTGTTTAGCAGTGTGGTGCAAGCAGCATTTTATAAGCAACATTGGGTATTTTCAGATGTTACAGGGCCGCTTGGCCCCGTACTGAAAACAACCCTTTCATTCCCCGCTGGGGTCACCCTGTCACGCCATATCAGACGTGCCAGGAGGATCCCGGCAGGGAATCTGGGAGGGGGCGGGGCCACGCGGCACAATGTGCGGCCGCACGGCCCTGCCCCCTCCACGCACCCCGCCGCCCGCCCTCTAGGGAGACGGGCGGGCAGCGGGGCCACTGCGGCCACCGCGTCGGGCCGGATGTGCCGTGGCCCGGGATCCCGCCGGGAATCCCGGGCCGCAGCAACCGGCCAGATGTTACTTTTCTTTGGTCCCCGCTGGGGATCTTTTTGACCACGCTTCCCGGGACATTCCCCCGGCTAGCCCGGGAAGCGTGGTTCAAATTGACCCCATGCGGGTATTGACCGTGGCGAACATCTGGCGGCCGCCAAACAGACGTTCGAGCCACAGTGACCACAGGTGGGTATTCACCGTGGTTCACTGTGATCTCGTAACGTCTGAAAATACCCAATAATAACTGTATGCAAACACATACGCCAATAATAGCTCCAAATACAATTAAGACAGTATCAAAGATCTTTGATCCCCATCCTCTTAACCAAGACCAAAGACTCCATTGGTCTGTTTCATGGAGTTTAGCAACTGCTTCTCTAATATGTGCGGCTTGTTCTAAAATGGAATTAGAATTATCTGGTATGTATACACAACACTCTTTTCCTATTAGGGCACATACCCCTCCCTTGCTGACCAAAATGAAATCCACATGAGAAACAATCTTATCCATTTGAATTTTTTTTTTAAAATATAGGAATTACAATGGGTAATGCAACCATAACATATATCTGTGGAAGTATTATCATTTTTATATAAATCATTTTGCCCAACCAACTAATTGTGAGTTTAGTCCATTTTCCCACCTTTTCTCTAATTTTACCTATTAACTCCATATAATTAAATTGGTATAGTTTACTAGAATCTGCTGTTATCTATACTCCCAAATATTTAACCTTTATCTGCTCTATAGCAAAAGCAACTGTTCTATTATCTCTTGTTTTAATTTATTATCCTCAACCAAAGCTAATGCTGAGGACTTCTGCCAGTTAATTTTATAGCCTGACATTTCACCAAATTTCTCAATCTGTTTGACTAAATTTTCTATTCATTGCAGAAGTGAAGTCAAATAAACCAACATATCATCCACAAATAAAGTTCATTTGAATTCTTTATCCCCTATCTTTATCCCTTGAATATGTTGGTCCTGTCTTATAACTATAGCTAGGATTTCCAGTATCAAATTAAACAGCAGAGGCTACAGGGGCTATCCCTGATGCATTCCCCTTTCTAGGTGGAAAATTTGTGATAATATACCGTTCACCAAAATTTGAGCTTTGTGTGTCTTGTAAATGGCATGAATCCATTTGATGAAATTATCCCTCAAGCACCCCCATGGCCTCCAAAGTAGCATATAATAATGGTTTTTTCCACTCTATCAAATACTTTTTCAGCATCTAACGCAGGGGTGGGGAACCTTTTCCGTCCCGGGGGCCACTTTGAAAGCTTGCACAAGCTCTGAGGGCCACACAGACGTTGGGATGGGGGTGCTTTTAAGGGATGCACTCAAGGAAAGGAGGGCCCAAATCATTGATCTGTGCCATTGAACTGTCCCCTATCCTTGTTTGCATGATCTCATGTCTGCTCCCTTCCCTTGAGCTCAGTTTTTCAGTGATTGGAGGTAAGAACTGGACTCGGGCCAGATCCAGGCACTGGAAAGGGGCCACATAAAAACTTGCTGTGGGCTGCATTTAGCCCCCAGGCCTGAGGTTCCCCGCCCTTGGTCTAATGATATTACCATGGCCAGTATCTTGTGTCTTGTAACTGCCTCTATTACATTTATTGTTTTCTTTATATTATTGGCCCCCTGCCTGCCTGTAATAAAACCTACCGATCAGGGTGAATTAAATTTTTTATTATATGAACTAAACAATTAGCTAGAGTCTTTGTAAAAATCTTATAGTCCACATTTAATAACAGAATGGGTCTGTAATTTGAGCATTTGGTAGGGTCTTTACCTAGGTTTAAACAAAGAACTATAGTAGCCATGTTAAATGATTCAGGCATGTTTTCTTGCTCAAGAATATCATTCAATGTTTCTGTAAGAATGGGAACTATTTGTGCAGCAAATCTTTGATAGTAGTCAGAAGGAAAGCCATCAGGCCCTGGAGTCTTATTTTTGGCCAGTGTTTCAATAGTTTCATTAATTTCATTGCATGTAAATATCTCATTAAAAAACTCAACATGCTCTTAAGTTGAGGAATTTGAAAATCATTTAAATATGTACTAATTTGTTCTGCATCAAGGCACTGAGATTGATATAGATCCTGAAAATATTTTTGAAACCTCTCTTGAATTTTTTCCCTCTGTGTTGTTATTCCTCCCTCCTCTGTCTTAAGCAGAGCAATATGGGTTTTCTTTTGTTTTGATTTTACCATTCTTGCCAAAACTTTATCTGTTTGGTTGGGGTTTTTTTCAAAATAGTTGTCAGGGTTCGCGCTGATAGGGGGATTGGAATCAGCAGGCATCCTAGGAAGAAGAGAGATCAGAGGCATCAGGCTCGCCATGATTAGGGGGCGGGGCCTCTCCATGCTTGCAGGAGAACTCAGGCCCCGCCCAGGCTCCAAGCATGCCTCTCGTAAGGGGAGGGTCAGAGGCAGATTGAGGCCCCGCCCTGAGCATGCTAATCCCTTTTGGGCTTCCAGCTATATAATACACCAGCGGGGCTAGAAGCAGCTGCTGGTAATCATTTTGAGAAGCTGGCCCTCTGGTACCTTGTATTGCTCCTTGTTGCCTGAAACCTTGATCAAGAGTGAAACCTGAGTGACTGTTCCTGGTGTTCTCCCCCTTCCTGGTGTAGAGTGAATGGTGGTAAGAGTGGTGATCTGTTTGTCTTGTTAAGTCTTAGTTTGTGCTCCTGTATACGTGGTTTAAGATTCTGGTGTTTGGTTCCCTAGCTCCTGTTGTTCCATATCCTCAAGTCCTCCCTTCTCTTCCCTTACCATATCCCTTTCCCTGAGCGCAAGTCCTACCCACCTTCACCTTCCTTACTCCCTGCCATCCCTTCCCGTCTGCTCCCTTCCCCAGGACCATTTCCCCCTACCTTCCTGCCACAGATCTTCACGGTGTCCAGGTTCCTGTATATCTCCCTGAACGACTGAGAAATTCCTTTGTGCTTTTCCTCCCCTGGGGCAATTGGCTTCCTCTCTACTATCCCAGTGATGAGACGGGTTGCCCTCTGAGTAGGAGGGAAACCCCACCCAACACCCTGAGGGATTATTATACTCAGATAGATTGCTTACGACAAGAGGAAGCCGCCCCTTTTTCCCTGCCCCCTTTCCCCTCTCACCTTCCTTTCTCTTCTCTTTTCTTCCAAACCTTTTCCCCCAACCCCCGAGACAGAATTACCGGCACTCCTCTCTCCTGCCCTAACATTATGGAGCCCGAGCAGCAGGTTAAAAAATTAATACTTGCTGTACAATCCCTTACAACGGAGGTTCAAGATTTAAAAGCTGAAATTAAAGAGCTACGGGTTAGATATAAGTCCCTACAGGAATCGGTAGATCGCTACCCACTTACCCCTATGGAGGAGGAGGAGGAGGAGGGGGCTCCTAAGGGAGCAACAGCCCCTCCCCCTCCAAAAGTGCCACCTTTTATACCTGTTCCTAGAGAACCTAAAGCTCCCCATCCTGATAAGTTTTATGGGGATAGAAAAGAGTGTCAGGGGTTTTTAACCCTTTGTAACCTGACTTTTCAAACACAACCTCTTACCTATGATTCAGATCAGGCTAAGGTGGCCTATATAGTAGGGCTATTGGGGGGAGTAGCCCTGGAATGGGCTACCCCCTTCTGGCTTCAGATGATGATTTGTTGTGCAATTATAAGGATTTTCTAAAACAGTTTAGTTTTCTTTTCAACTATCCCCATAGGGTTAGGGATGCAGAGCAGACTATCCTCCATTTACGGCAAGGAAAGACCCCTCTATTGGATTATATAACCCACTTTAGAAAACTTGCCTTTGACTTATATTGGAGTGATTCAGCCTTTCGGGCCCTGTTTTGACAGGGCCTGAATGAGGATATTAAAGATCAATTAGCCTGTGCTACCACTACTCCAATCACTCTGGAGGACATGGTCACACTCTCCCTCCAGATTGATGAACGGCTTACTGAATGGAGACGGGAGACTCCAGGGACCGGGGGAGTTGGGGGACCTCTCGGTACATCATCCTGGTTCCCTCCTTGGGTCTGGGAGAGAGCACTCCACCCCCCCACAGTTATTTGTTCCCCTTGCCCTGCAATGGTCTCCCCATCGCTCTCTCGTGGTTAGAGCTTTGGTGGATTCGGGGGCATCAGGGAACTTTATGGATGTCTCCTTTGCTAAAGACCATGAGGTGCCTCAACAGACCCGGGCCTCTGTGGAACTAGTTCAGACAATTGATGGGTCCCCTCTTGCTTCAGGTCCTCTGTTAAAATGTTCCGCTCCCTTGGGGTTTACTATCGGTTCTCATGTAGAGACCCTCCAATTTGACTTAATCTCCTCCCCTTTATTCTCCCTAGTTCTTGGATTACCCTGGCTCCAGAATCATAATCCC
>QEPC01004147.1:136399-172109 GCA_003113815.1 Sphenodon punctatus | reverse complement strand
CCCCCCAACCCCCCAGGGATCACTCCTACTAAAGTTGCCAGTGCTTTACCTTTGTGGAGCTCCAGGTGCAGCGGCGGCGATGGCGGGCGGTCCGGCGGCCTCAGCACCGGCTGTGGCTGCCGGCGTCAGAGACGCTCTAGGCCTTCCGGGGAACTTAATTGTATTTCATTGATTTCAATGGGGACACAGTGCCCCATTGAAATCAATTAAATAAAACCGGTACCGGTATACTGGATTTAATCTGGGAATCCGGTTCTTTGAGAACCGGAAACCGGTAAATCCAGTATCCGGTAATTGCCCCGGGGTCCCACCCCTAGTAACTGTACTATTTGTGACTTAACCCTTATGCATTTCTGTAACGGGATAGTGGCGTTGGGAGTTTTGTATCGTTTGTGCATTATTAGCCACTTTTCTGTTCTCAATGACGGTTTCTACACCTTGTCTGAACACGCCTGTACTCTCAGCTTTGGGAAAAGCAGCGTGTCCAGGTTTGAAAATGGGGAGGGGGAGGTGTGGCAAAATGCCACTTGCTGGCCAGGCACTGGCCAGGACAGCCCCTCACCTTGACAGAGGCACCCTGCCTGAACTCAAGGCAGGCCTAAGACTGCGCCAGGCCTCAAAAGAAGCACATGTCCAAGACGATAAGGACCCACATTCCAGGAATTCCTCTGGGATCTTCTTCACCCAGCAGGAAACAGGAATCTGATTGGTCTGGACTGGTCAGCTGGAAGTTTCACCTGTGCCAGGTGACCTTGCCAAATGAATCAGAGGGAGGGGAAGGGGGCTTTAAAAACCTCAGACCCTCTCCATTTTGGCTCTCTCTTCTCTGGGACTCTGAGGGAGTGTGTGATGTGATTAAACTCTGTAACGCTGGCCTTAGCCAGATCAGGACTTTGGATCCCATAGAGAAATCATCACCTATGGAAAATCAAACCAGGACTAACTAACTCTGTGTGAGTAATTGCTTGCTTGCTTGCCTGCCTGCTACCCAGAGATACTGTACTAGATAGGCACGTTTCAAACGGGATACCATTCCCCAAAGTGGACTTGCTTTGCTCAAAGGGTTATTAACCCCTAGATCTGTGCTTTTATTCCTTTTTTATATGTACTAGTAAAGTCTAAGCTTTCTTTTACCCTACTGTGTGTGCATTATTGGCTGAGCATTAAATGCCTCCTTTGGGCCGGGTGGCCAAGCCTCACTACTAAGGCAAGGAGAGAGGGGGAAACTCCCTATTTGGCTAGAAACCAGCAACTTTGGAACCAAGAGAAGCCTTCCTAGGGTGTCTCTGGGTTTTGGCCTCCAACGCAGGGAAGAAACCCTGGGAAAAGAGTCCCGGGAACAAGGAGTGCTCTTGGGAAGCTGTGGGGTTTATACCTTGTGGGGTTCACATGTCCAGAGTGGTGTGAATGCCCTCTGAATTACACTCAGGTGGTGGCAGCAGAATACTAAGGGTTTGGGGGGGGGGGTTTGCCTGCTGTGGGAACCCCTGGTCAGAGATTTGGAGAAACACAGTGAGGTGGGTGGCTCTAATTGTTGATGATATCTCTTTAAAGGGCATTCTTTTATTAGAGTTAGACAGCAACAGTTAAATGCAATGAATAATAGATGGGGATTTTTCCCATAGAAGATGTGATATGTTATATGATTTTTTATTTTTTATTTTCATTTTGTAAATTTTTGCTTTTTCTTTGAGTATTGAAAAAATGTTATAATTTTATTTTTGTTAATGAAATTAAAAAAAAAGAAAACAAGTTAGTGCCCAAGACAGAACATGCCCTGCCTGTTCTGCATGGTCTGAACCCAGCACCACCCAAAGCCCAGAAAGTGTTCCCTGTCCAAAGCTAGGCTTCTGGGAGCCTTCGAGAGACCTTACTGTGCCTAGCACTGCAGTCAAGGAAGCTCATGGAGATCCAGTGCTAAGGAACCCAGCAGCCAGATGGCCTCTTTCCTCATTAGTGCCCCTCTCAGGGCAATTGTCCTGCCCTGCAGGGCCCTCAGCAAGGTCCCCATGTATTCTGCATTTCCCAGTGGAAACACAGACCATAGGGCCCTGAGCTGCAAGCCCCAATGGCACCAGTAGTGCCAGGCCCTGTGGATGGACCGGGCATGATGCTCAGTTGCCTGTGTGGGTGGGAGTAGTCAGCAACACCCTCTGGACTGGCCCTCCCTCCTGGGTGTTCTGTTTCTTGCCTTGTCAGGTTCAGCTTGCCCCTCCCACAGATCTCCAGAGTGGGGAAGAGTCCCATGTCAGCTGTTTTTCTTGTTTCTTGCAGTCTCGATTACTTCCATTGGGGAGTGGATTCTCAAGGAGGTTCCCACAGGGCAGAGTGTTGGATTGGATCCCTTCCTTTTCTCCATTGGTATGGCATGTCGGAATGGGCTTCAAATGAAATAGTGTAGATTTTGTTTAGAAATTAGGAAAAAATCTCTTTAACGGAAAGAACTGTTGGACAATGGAATACGTTTCCCAGGAAGGTTGTGTGATCTCCCTCCTTGGATGTTTTTCAAAACCTGGCTGGACAAGCATCGGCCTGCGGTCCTGTAGACAGGGATGACCTGCCTTGGAGAAAGGGGTTGGACTAGATGACCCTTGAGGTTAGGGTGGAAGATATGCAAATTTTAGAGGTCACATGAAAAATACAGGTTGTAGGGCTGCATTGTCTTCAATGCATCCCTGCAACCTGTATTTCTCATAAGTGTCCTAAAATTTGCATATCTGGCCACCCTACTTGAGGTACCTTCCCACCCTAAAATTATTTGATTGTGTCCCTGGCCTAAATTAGCCAGGACAAAAGTCCAGCATACATGCCACTTATGCCAGACCAAGCTCTGAAATGTGGCATGTCTGAAGTCATAGCATCTACTCCATCGCCCTGGAACCCTATCACCACCAACACTGAATCCCAGCCCTTCCTCACCCCTCTCCTCTCCACCGGGCCAGGTTCTGCACCACTGGCAGCTGCTACAGGTTTGGTGCCCCTTGCCTTGTGACTTGTCTTGAACCTACCTTCAGCAGTGGAGCAGCAAGAGGTCCACCAGTGAGTCAAAGCAGGGAGCCCCAAGGGAACTGTGTCACATGGCCCCATAAGTCAAACCCTCTAGCCCCTTTCTTGATGGATATGCAGCCCAGCAGCCCAGCTCCATTGCTCTGCAGCTAATGTTTAGGGTCATTTAGGTGGGGAAAGGGTTGGCGAGGGGCACTAGCTCTGTACCTCATTGATCACTGCCTCCTTTCCTCAGAAAACTGGAAGAGTTACAGCTGGGCTTTGCAGGACTCAGGCAGGAGCCTGCTCCCCATAGAGAACAACCTTGTGGACTTGGCGTGGGGAGCACAGCGGCCTCCTCTGCCCACCAATGAGATCTACCGCCTCCCAGACAACTTCACTGGTATGTCCTCCCCAGTCCTACTGACTGTGTTGCAATGTGTGCAGCTCTGACCCCTTTCCCCAGAGAGTAGAAACTGGTGCGAATGTTTGGGTTTCCCGGCCCACACATGCTCAGCCAGCCACTGCCACGAATGTTTGTCACTGAGGGTTTAAAAACTGGTCTGACCAGATTAACAGTCATGAATGAAAGAGCTTGAAATAAGTCCTGGGGCCATCCAGACTAACCCCCTCCCCATACCTGTATCCACTCACACCTCGCTATTAAGAATTAGGCCTTGTTGCTCGCCACACAGCACTGCACTGAGAGCTACAGTGACTCCTAAGTCCTTCTTTAAGCCTGGGTGTTCCAGGATGGAGCTCCCCATTCTGCCTTTTATAGCCGGTCAGGGTGTTCCCTTCAATTATTACTAGATCATGCCCACTAGCCTTTGTTTGGCTAAAGCTTTTCTTTTAGTCAGAGGTAGTACAAGGGGGTGGGGGTGGAGCTAGATGCACAAAGCCCTTGTCACTCATCCAAATGTGTGGAGCCTTGGGGCCATTTGGTGTCTGGCTGCAGTGCACAAAAGGACTGTGGGATGGAGGTTTCCCACCCCTCTTCAAGAGCATACAGTCTCTGTCACTCTCATCCTCATCATCCCACAGGATGTGCACCATGGTGTTACCACCGGTCCTTTCTAGGGGGGAATGGATCTTTTTATTGTCACTCCAGAAAGTTTTTGGGAAAAATACCTCCTTTTGTTGTAGATGTAGGTGCACAGATTTCAGAGACAGTTTGCTGTGCATATAACAATTTCTTTATTTTCCCTGCCTTCTACAATAAACTCACAATCTAAAATATGAAATAACAAAGCAGTTTCTTTCCCACCCCATTTGTCTCTACCCAAGCTTTAGCAAAGCAGTTTCTTTCATCTCACCCTCGTTGATGTAGTACAGCAAAGTTCAGTAGAATGACAGTTCCTCTTTGGATGGAGCTGGGGACCTTTGCTTCTGTCTTCCAAGGTGGTGTTGGGGGTTGAGTATTTGAGTTTATATATGTTTGTTTTTTCCTGCTCATTGCTTCTCTGTTGATGTGAATCTCCTCCCCTATTGGGTCATTTTGCTCCCCTTTTTCCAGTCAACAGGGTGCTTGTAGTATTTTTTTCACTTTTCTGCAAGGTAATCACGCATTTAACACCTTATCTGTTAGTGGGAATGTTCCTCTTTTGGTTTTATTTATTATTTACTGGTGGCTTCCCCCCCCGGCCTTTTCTGGGGTAGAGTTACTGATAGGAAAATTTTCCTTTCTGTTTAGTCCTTCCTAAAGACTACCATGTGGCCTCTTCTGGTCAGCTAATGGGTGTTCCAGAAAGTCAACCCTTTGTGGTTAGCTACTTATTGAGTCAGAGGTAGGACAGTAGTTTTCCAAAAGAAGAAAACCCTTTTTTATATACTGGTTTGCTTTTGCTGCCATAAGCCTGTGTCTAAAAGCAATTTTTAATTGGCTTTTGCTAAAGCGTCTCTGCCACCAATCTGCAATTCTTTTCTTTTCACCCTTACAATGGCGAAAGAGACAGGGAGTGTAAAGCACAAGCAGAGGACAGCGCAATGGAGCCAGATGACCACCCCCATGACTCACATGCCCTGTTTCTTCCCATGTGACACACCTAGGAACCCGTGTTCACTGCCTTTTCCCCAGTGAAGAAAAGGCAGTGGCCACAAGTCCCTGGACACACCACACCCCCTCTGGGAATTACAGAGCTTGGAGGGATACAGAGAGGGGAGGGTTAGAGTTAGGCACCTGTATCCACTCACACCTCTCTGGGTGTTTTTAAACAAGGCGCATCCACACATGCCGCCTCCCCCCCCCCCCCCCCCCCCCCCCCCCCCGTCCACGTGCTCATTTGAATTGGTGCATGGAGAGGCACACTCCCTTGATCCATGCACCAGCCACCCATGACCTAAAAAATCCGGAGGGCCCCGTGCAGGCCAGGGTGGCTGCTTCCATAAACGGGGCAGCCATGCCGGGATCCAGCCTTCCCAATGCACTTCCCATGCATGGGCACCCTGCTGCTGCCCCACACACTGACCACCCCTGCTCTTGTTTAAAGATACCCTCTGTTAAGGATTAGCCCTTGTTGCCACAGCACTGCACTGAGAGCCCCAAGGCAGTGACTCCTAAGTCTTTCTTTGAGCCCCTGTGTTCCAGGATGGAGCTCCCCATTCTGCAGAAGCAGCTGATATGCCTTGTTCCTAGACAGATGAACTGGTAATTGGCCATCTTCATGCCACAGCAGAGTTTCTCAGTGATGACTTCATGTCTCCTTTCTGATCAGTGGTGCAACCTGCGTTGGGTCAGGCAGTGACCCCTGTCATAACACACTGGAAATAGACCCATTTGATGGGGATTCCCTACTAGCAAGTGTCATAGAGGTTATGGGTTACTGAAATATCATGAGTACTTGAGTTCTCAGCAGTAACATGTTGTGTAACCAGCTGATGTAACCTAAAGGTGTTTGGTGTCTAAATTATCAGTGTAATGTATAGAACAATATGGTGTGGATTATGACATGACACATTGATTGTATAGGCTAGAATGAAAGTTATAGTAAAAGCTTAGGCAATGGAGCAGTAAATCCAAATCAAGATAAGCCAAGCCTGGTCCAGACAAAGGAGTCTGGTTCCAATACGTATTCAAGCAGTCTATGTGATCCCAAACAGATAGCTGGGGAAATGCAGGAAGAGAAACAAAGGACCAGTACGAATATTTAAGGGATGCTTGATAGCACCTGGAGAGACAGTACCTGGAGGAGAAATC
Organism: Sphenodon punctatus; assembly: GCA_003113815.1. Taxonomy (NCBI): domain Eukaryota; kingdom Metazoa; phylum Chordata; class Lepidosauria; order Sphenodontia; family Sphenodontidae; genus Sphenodon; species Sphenodon punctatus. Next base: position 165,928 of record QEPC01004147.1, on the reverse strand, counting down.
CTGTGAAGTAGCTGTCGGTATGTGATGCCTGGGCCAGCCGGGTAGACAGGACAATTGGCTTTCTGGAACTAGATCTGAGCTTAGGTAAGGACTTAGACAGGGAAGTTTTCTAAGTTAAGCTAGCATTGCACGCTATTTTGATTTCATGTCATTATGCACCTTCTGTATTTGCTCTGAACCAATATCATCTGTCTTAATTCTTATATAAAAGAGTTGTGTTCAGTGATTGCTGTGAGGGGTAATTGAGTCATGGCTCATTCCCCTACCTCAGACTGGAGACAGGATTACAAGCAATGTCAATGAAAATCTTGGGTCGTATAATTGTATATTGGATAAAGATTTTGGCATATTCACCTCTAAGACTTCCCAAAATGTGTTTATTGGAAGATACCCTGGCTCAGGAAAAAGTTCAATCTCACTGACTGAGATATGGATTTACTTCTATTCGACTGATGAGATTTTGGTATCTAATAATTGATTATCCTAGATACATCTCAAGCCAAGATAAAGCTTCGCTTCTTTCTAGGATGGCTGACATAGTAAATCAAAATGATGTTGGCAGTTAGGGTTTCCCATATAGCCCCATTGTATATTTTGTGGAAAACCAAATTGGGGCTTGAGAAACATCTAACCCTAGAGCTAAAACCACATATTATTTTATTTATTTATTTCATTATATTTATATGCCCCCCCCCACCCCCATGCCTACGGCATCTCGGGGCGGCTTCCAACATAATATAAAACAATTTTTAAACATAAAAAATCTACAATATCATAATTAAAACACCCCCCACAAAAATTAACCCACCGACCCCACCATCCCCTCCAAAGGCCTGGGCAAACAGCCAAGTCTTACAGATACCTTGAAAGGCCAACAGGCCTGGGGCCAGGCGAGCCTCCTCCAGGAGGGAGTTCCACAACCGTGGCCCGGTCACCAAGAACACCCTCTCCATTGTGGCCCCCCGTCTTACATGGGTGGGCCTCCAGAAAGGCACCCCCGGTGGACCGAAGGGATCACTCTGAGGCACAGAGGGCAAGGCGGTTCCCAAGATATGAGGGGCCCAGACCGTGCAGGGCTTTGTAAATCAATACTAACACCTTGAATGTGGCTCAGTATGCTATAGGCAGCCAGTGAAGAGTGCGGAGCACCAGTGTTATATGCTCACGCCTCCCCGTCAGGAGACGGGCTGCCGCATTCTCCACTAGCTGCAGCCTCCGAACCAGAAACAAGGGAAGCCCCACGTAGAGCGCATTGCAGTAGTCTAGCCTCGAGGTGATGAAGGCATGGACGAGAATGGCCAGATCGGGCCCGGAGAGGTAAGGTCGAAGCCCTCGTGCCAGATACAACTGGCGAAAGGCGGCTTTAGCCACCGCCTCCACCTGCTGATCCAGACGGAGGCCCGAATCCAACACCCCCACCCCCCCAGTCTCTGAACCTGAAGAGCAACAGGGACCCCTATCAGGGGGGCCAGCACCTCCCCTGCCCTTCCCACCACCATCGCCTCCATCTTATCGGGATTGAGCTTCAGTCTGCTCTGCCGCATCCAATCCGCCACAGCCTCCAAACATCAGGAAAGTAACAAGACAGCAGGACCAGTTGAAAACGAGAGGTACAGCTGAGTATCATCAGCATATTGGTGACATCACATTGCACACCAAACCCTTTCACGATCTCCCCCAGGGGCTGCATATACACATTAAACAACAGTGGAGACAGAATGGAACCCTGCGGAACACCGCAGGTCAAGGCCTAGGGGCTAGATGCTTCAGCCCCCAGCACCACCCGCTGGCTTCTACCCGAGAGGAATGAGCGGAACCATCCAAGGACAGTCCCGTCCAGACCTCCCAAGTCTCGCAGCCGTCTCAACAGCAGCCAATGGTCCACGGTATCGAAAGCGGCCGAGAGATCTAGCAGGATCACAAAGGTCGAACATCCTGCGTCCATCTCCTGGCGGAGATCATCCACCAAGGCTACCAACGCCGTCTCAGTTGGTAGCCGGCAGAACCCAGATTGAAAAGGGTCAAGTAAACCGATGCTGTCCAAATGCTCCTGGAGCTGCAGTGCCACTGCCCGTTCAATAACCTTCCCTAAAAAGGGAAGATTAGAGACGGGTCAGTAGCTGGTGAGTGCGTCCACATCCAAAGATGGTTTCTTCAGCAGGGGGTGCACCACAGCCTCCTTGAGACTGGGTGACAATCTCCTCTGCCGAAGGGACGCGTTCACTACCCTTGCCAGCACCGTCCCCAAGGTCTCCCTGGAGGCTCTCACCAACTAGGACAGGCACGGATCTAGTTCACAACTAGTGGCTCTGACAGACCCCAGGACATTCACCGCATCAGCCAGCGTCGCTTCCTGAAACTCATCCCAGAAAGATCGACCAGACGGTGCCTCCATAATCTGGTGCCCCTCACTTACTGCTTCCAATCCGGTGTCAAAGTTACTCTGAATCTGAGCGATCTTGTCTGCAAAGTAGGGCAGCACTTACCAGGCTCAGGTTGCAACACAATAGTTCAGCAATTCTCGAGGGTCGTAGAATTGGCACCCCTAGAGCAGAAAGGAATTGCGATTCATTACATGTTGGAATGTTCCTTGGTTTTCAGCTATTAGATCAAAATTTCTCCTTCCTCTCCCTATATACTTGAATGTGTTTTCTAAGAAAGAAAAACTAATGTGGATGATGCAATGCAAATCAGATACCTTTGTAAGAAATCTGACTCTTTACGTTTATATGGCTGAAAAGACTAAGAAAATATTTGTTGTGTGTAGACCTGTCACACATTAAAAGGATTGTTTATTTTCTTGTCTTAGTATATAAAACTCCACCATGGAATCCACGCCTCCTGGGAGGGTATTCATACTAATGTATTTTGTGGTTTTATGTTTGTGTATTTTGTGTGTTGTATAATATTTTCTTTTTTGGATTATGGTGAAAGCTAACATTCATAAATAAACTTGAACTTGAGTCGTGGCTGGTCCAGTGGTGCTTTAAGGACTTCTTCCTGGATCGTCACTGCGACTGGGATTTGGGGTTCCCCTCTCTCTGGCAGTCCCCCAAAGCACCACTGGACCAGCCATGACTCAATTACCCTGCTTACAATAACCACTGAACAGCACTCTTCCCAGAGTGTGCCAACCCATAAGGGGTTAATCCTTTTTCGCCTGTATTTCAGGGCTCCGCAGTCATCAGAAAAGTAAAGGGTTTAGGCCCATCTCGGTGTTAAACCAAGATCCAGTAATAACCCAGACACACGCTTCATAATGAGAAAGTTTTATATCCCAGGGCTTGGGATCACGTAGGCTGCTTGAACATGCATTGAGACCAGACTCCTTTGTCTGGAGCAGGCTTGGCTTATCTTGATTTGGATTTACTGATCCATTTGCCTAAACTTTTAATATAACTTTCATTCTCGATTATACATTCAATAATTCACATTATATAACCTAATTCATGTTGTTCTGTATGTTACATTGATCATTTAGACACCAATCACCCCTGGGTTACATCAACTGGTTGTACAACATGTTTCTTCTGAGAACTCATGTACTCATGACACATCAGTAACTCATAAACCCCATGGCAGCAAGTGTGTGCAGAGTCAGCCATTGTCTCCTATCAAAGGCCAAGTGGTACCAAGTCAGACACATCCAGGAAATCTGTTACCTTTGCCAGCCCAGCATGTGATCTCTGCATCACTGAAATCTGGCTTGTTTAGGGTGCAGACCACTGGAAGGAGCCAAAGATGTGGGTGTGAGGGGGCAGGAATATGTGGTGTCAGAGCTGGGCAGAGGTTCAAAGTTAGGCCTGGGCCCCTTTTTCTAGCTGGTCCAGGATAGCAGGATAACCATGCCCACATACAGGTGAAGCAGAGGAGACTCATTTTGGGCTCTGACTGCAAAGCCCCTCATTCCCACTCCCTCTTTCTTTTCAGGGAGCACCTGGCAGCAGAAAGTTTCCAGCATCCGGAACCAGATGGAGACCCATGTGAAGCGCCCCACAGCAGTGCTGCTGTCTGCTCTGGATGAGACAGCCTGTGAGTGCTGATCCCCACATGGTTGCTTGCTACACCCCTGGTTCCCCTGCTATACCCTCTGCCTCCCAGTTCAACATCCATCCCAGTGCACCTACTCTTGCCTCTGCAGTGCTCGGGCTGCCAGGGTCAAACTGCAAAACTATGGGACACCTGGTTTGCAGGACCAGCCTTACTATAGGGTGACCTGGGGCCCCACAGTGGCCCCAGTTTTCACCAGGGCAGGGTGTAGGGGCCTCACTTCATCCCAATGGGGCCCCAGATATGTCCACCTTTAGTGCCCCACAGGAGGCCATGTGACAGGGACCACCAGGGCCCCCACATTTTATCTTCCACCCTGGGCCCCGCAACTTCTAAGGCCAGCCCTACCGGTTTGCATAAAGTTAAGTGTGCAATATTGTAATAATAAATGTACACATTTAACTTTATGCAAATCCAAAGTGTCTCAGATATTTGGATTAAGAGACAGTGCCCAGAGACAGTTCAACATTAATCCCACCCCCTCCCAGCACCTTCCCTCTCCTCCCAGTGTCAATCCTGTACCTTTCCTAGGGTTGCCAGATGTCCAGTTTTTGGTGGGAAATCTCATCCTGAAGCTGGGCAGTAGCAACTGCTACTGGAGAAATTCCACGGTGCTGGGCAGCAGGATGGCAGCACTGAGCACAGAGGCAAGCCTAGGAAAAATCAACCCTAGGTAGAGAACTCTGTGTGTGGGAACAGTCTGCACTTTTGGAATTTCAAAGCAGCCCCCAGCCCCCTAGGGTTACTAGACAAACATATCGAAAAGGAGGAACACGGCTGTGCTCTAGAATGGGGGATGGTATCCGGGAACCCCACCCCTAAATGTCCTTCAGGGCTGGAATCCAGACACCCCAAGATCAGGGAGTTCACTAGAACCAATACATATGGGGTCATCTGATCTTGTAATTTTGTCACAAGTGTCAGGATTTTAAGGGTTTCTTAAACATAATAATTAGAAAACTTGTGATAAAAGTTTGTATGCATTATGGTTCCAGAGAAAGGCTTGAACATAGGGGAAAATGCAGGAAACCAATGAGTTTGAATGAATGAATCAATCAATCAATCAATTTTATTGTCTAGCTGTAGGCCATTACAAAGTTTAACTATTTAAGGTATCTATGTCTATAGCTTAAATATCTATCTATCTTATACAGTGGCAGCAACCGCTGTATAGTTAAGGTGTGTCACATGCTCAGTTATAAAGCCCTCATCCCTTTGACACTCATATTTGATGCCAATAACACAGTGTCAGGCTCCATCACAGAAATTTTGGGCTCTGAGAAGATAAGACCCTTGGGTCCTTACTCTCCACATGTAGATGAGTCTGTGGGATGGACCAAAATGGTTCTCTCTCCTCCAACTGTGTATCTGTAAGAGCTCTGGTGTACTGAAAGTTAGTGCCCACACTCTGGAAGTAAAAATTGTAGTAATGGTGCCTCAGAGGCTGGAGGGATTGTTTAGGTTAGGAAGCTCCTGGCAGGTCAGGATTCTGCTGGTGCATCCCTCTCCTCCCATTGTCTCATGGGGCTTCTGCAGAGTAACATGTGAATGATCATTGCAACGTGTAATGGAGAAATACCCCTTTTTTGCTTGGGCTCTTGGTAGAAGCCTGGCCCTAACATGAGTTAATAGGTGCAGTTGAAAGGCACACAGGGTACAGCAGCAAGAATCTAACATTATAAACAGTGGGGAATAAAACAGATAAGGCCATTTTCAATAGCTCCTGGGGTGGGGAACTGTTTCCCTTCTGGGAGCCACTTTGAAAATTAGTACAAGTTCCAAGGGCCACACAGATGTTGGAAACGGGTGTGCTTGAGGAGTGTGCTCAGGAAATGGAGGGTCCAGATCATGATTCTACCTCCTATCCTTGTGTGCATGCCCTCATCTCTGTTCCTTTACCCTGAGCTCATTTGTTCAGTGTTTGGGGGTAGGAATCGGATCCAGGAGTCAGATCCAGAAACTGGAAAGAGGCCAAGTAAAAAATAACCATGGGCTGCATTTGGCTCCGAGGTCTGAGCTTCCCCACCCCTGTAATAGTCTATTGTAGAAGAAATAGAAAATGAGTCCATCACAGCAGGGACTGGATCATTCTCTGTCTCTGTGTAGTACTTAGCATGTTACAGGCACCACCATAATGGTGCCTTTAAGGGTGAAAATTAACAGATGTTAGCGCACATTAGCGTTTACCAGGTGGTTGTTCGTGTGCCATCTATTAGGTGTTTACCAGATGTTAGCCTGCACCCCACCCCCATGCAACCCCCACTCACTTGCATGCACACACTCCTCATTTACGACCTCATCCAAGGACATCGTGGGCCCACCATGTGGGTCAGTGTGTCCTAGTGCATGCTAATGCACGCACGCCCATCCATCCGCCTCCCATCTATCAGGTTCACCCACAACCTTGCCCACAACCAGATCCGCCAGCAACATAGAGTTGCACCTAGCGCGGCTGCTAGAGAGCAATCAGCAGTGAAGCAGCTGGAAGAGGAGAAAGTCCTTCCTGCACCCCCACATTCTCTTGCAGTGGCTTCACAGCTGATTGAGCGCTGCTTCTGATGGAAAGGGGGGTCACAGCCAGAGAAGGCTTATTCCCTGGATGTGACCCCTCCTTTACATCAGAAGCTGTGCTCCATGCTCAGGTGACTGTTTCCTGCACCCCCGCTCTCTCCTCTTGCAGATGCTTCACAGCTCATTGCTGTGGAGGAAAGTGCTGCTTCTGATGGCAAGAGGCTAGCAGTTCTAAGGCTATACTACAAACCCCCACAGGGCTCTTCAATCTCCGAGGAGATGACATCCCCTACAACCCTGTTTTCTATGCCTACACGCTGCTATCCCAGTCGAACATCAGGTATGCCAGTCCCGACCCCTGCTAGAAACCATCCCTTTCCCTCCTCTATCCTCCTGGGAACTAATTCCTATCCCCTCCCTCCCCCCTCCCAAACAGCTGGTAACTGACACTATCTTTTCCACATTCTACTGGGAGCCTCTTGTTCCCCCACCACAGCCCCCATCCTGCTGGGAACCAATCACTTCTTCACTCTGCTGAACTGACCCTACACATCCCACCCAGCTGGGAACCTCCTCCCTCTCCTGCTCTGCTGTGAATTGACCTTCCTTCTTCCCCAACCTGCTGGGAGCCTCCCCCACCTCCAAGAACCAGCTCCAGCCCAGTTCTGTTGTTGCTTTGCCCTCAGCCTGTTTGTGAACCAGAGCCGGCTGAGCACGGAGGCGATGCAGTCACTGAGCGCTGAGTGCCCGGGGCCCCTGTGCGTGCAGTTTGAAGATTATGGGCAAGTGCGGGCCCAGGTACAGGCATATGCTCGGGGAAACGACACCCGCATCTGGATCGGCACGGAGTACACCACCTATGGGCTCTATGGAGTCATCCCACTGGTGAGACCCAGCAACACCAGCACTGGGCTACATAGTTGTGGGTGGAGGAGGGTCAAGGCTCTAAACAAGCTAAGCTTGGGGGAAGGGCTAGGGTTGCCATACCTCCCCTTTAATCCTGGCCGCTTATGAAAAAATGCAACCCTGCACCATGTATTTTCCATAAGCAGCCAGGATTAAAGGGGAGGTATGGCAACCCTAGGAAGGACAGACTCCCATGCAGCCTATGCCCCACTGGCCCACAGGTGGGCTGCTCCAGTCCCCGACCCCTTCTAAACTGCTCCACTCTGGGAATGACAGGGACATACCTTGTCCTGCCTGGACTCCACAGGGGCAGGTGTCTGCTGGGAGAAGGCCATTTAGGAGATATCTGGACTGGGTCTCTGTGGCCATTCCCCAAGGGCTGGGCCAGAAAGGGGATAGGAATTGAGAGTGGCATGGCCTTAGTCCATGATCAGGCATCCGGAACAGAAGTCGGGGCCTGCTCTCCTGAGCCTGCCTGCCTGCCTGCTGCTACACCTTAATTTGGCTCAAGGAGCCAGGGTTTTTCATCCCAAGAGAAAATGGCCAATGTAGCTGCAGTGCCCGTTGCCCAAGGCTTGTCTCTGACAAGCAGGCTCTAAGAGGGCATGGGGAAGCAGCTTTTGGCATCCCACTCCCAGCCACCCTAGCGTTAGCAGCAGCAGCTCTCTCCCAATGATGGAGACAGGCCTGGGGCCCTAGTATTCTGAGTTGGGTTCCAGTCAGGCTTCTCCAGCCACACAGACTCTTCCTTCCCATTAATGCCAAGGAGAGTCACCCTGCTCCCCACTCTTCAAACCTACAGGAGAAACTCCTGGAAGAAAATTTCTCCCCAGTGATGACAGCCAAGGCAGTGAAGAACCCCCAGGAGCAGGAGTTACTGCGGAAAGCTCATGTAAGCAGCTGGCGGGAAAGGGGAGAGGTTCATTGCTCTGGGGGGATTCAATACAATCCTTATTCCATTGATTGTTCAAATGTCCATCGTAGGCCATGGATCAGGAATGGAATAAATTACCAGGAAGGGGCCAGATTTTGTCCCCACTTGCATTAAGCATGGCTAGTGCCAGGAGGGGCCCATGAGAAGGCTCCTGGGAGCAAGGAAAAGCTGGGCTAGCAAGGGGGGCATCTCAGACAGGAAGGAAGTCCACAGCAGAGAGCTCCCTGCCTCTACTCCTGATAGAACTAGCTCTGAGGCTGCCTGGTCACTGGGCACCACACTGCGATCTGAACCCTGTTCTGAGGCCCCCTGGGTATGGCACCATGCACTGAACCAGGACTCACCATGTACTGGGTAGGGTACTGTGGTGCTGATCCAGGCCCCACTGCTTCTCCCCTCCCTGGTACTGGGCAGCACAGCATTCATCCAGACCAATTTCTCTGCCACCCAGTACTGGCCATCATGGTGCTGACCAGGCCCTACTCTCTGCCCCTCGCCCATACTGGGTACTGGGCACCACAGCAGCACTGATCCAGACACTTTATTTATTTGTATAGCACCAGCAATGTACCTGGTACTTACAATAATAAATTATAGACAGTTCCCTGCCCCAGTGGGTTTACAATCTGAGAGACAAGGGAGGGTAGATGAAGTGGAGGGGAACAGTGGGAGACAGGAATACATTTGCAAAGTTGCAGGTGTACATGCTTAGCTTAGTTACAGGGGACCCTAAGAAAAGGGGATGTGCCACCACCACCCTGTTCTGAGTATTGTGCGCCACGCTGATGGTCGGTCTCCCCCTTTGGGCTCTCCCAGGTGCGAGATGCCGTGGCAGTGATCCGGTACCTTGTCTGGCTGGAGAAGAATGTTCCTTCAGGTTATGTGAATGAATTCTCCGGTGCACGTTTTGTGGACCAGTTACGAGGGTCAGTCTAGAGGTGGAATGAATACCTGCACAAATGATATCCCATATTCATCAAATTCACCCACTTTGAGTCTAGTCTGATGGAGCAGGGACAAAACGTTTTTCACACCCACTTAATTCAGATATTCATTTGGGGGATTTCAGTTGGGATGTTTGTTTGTTTAGTATTTTCAGTCATTTTGTTTCAGTATTTGTTCAAATAATCAAATATCTAAACAAAAATGGCCAAAATGTCAGGAAAACTGGGTGTTAACAAATCTGTAAATATTTATTCAGTTACTCAGAGGGCTCCCCACAAAAGTGAATATAATATTTATGAATACAGAATCTACTGTTCATTTAATCACAAAGATAGTATCGGCCTTGGCACAATGACCTCTTGTGGACTCCTGCCCTGCCCACATCTGCTGTGCTTCAATGCACCCGTTAGGTGTACTGCAGCCACAGAGACTGGGCCACACCTCAAACCTTTAGCCTGGACCAAATTAACAAGGGAGCCTCTCTGTTTGAGTCATAGCCATTAGGTGAGCCTGCAGGGTGTAGTCTTGGGCTTCCTGACATCCTATTTTTGAAGGGGGGTGTCATGGGGACATGGGGGCAACACATGTTTCGGAAACATGTTTCGGAAACCCACAGCTTCAGAGTGTCCCATAGCTTGGCAGATTTGACCTAGCAGCCCTAGTGTTGCACCTTCCTTCAGGGAGCATGGCCCGGCTGGTACCTGCCTCCCTGTGGCCTGCAACTCTGCATCTCCTTGTAGTAATTTGTGTCAACTGCAGCGCCTTCTACTAACTGGCTGATACTGATGATCACCAATGCTGTCTGGTGACTGAGGCAGTGCGGGAGTTTGTGTGCACGTTTGTACACACAAACATGGGAATGGCTACGTGTAAATTATCTGGAATGTGTGGACATGCCTCCACTATGGGGATTGTGAGGGAGGTGCTGTCCTACTTCCATGTTCAGGACAGAGCAGTCCAACCACACTCATACAGAAGTGCCCCTGGGAGGTGGAGGTGAGGTGGGGTCTATATCCCAGTCCTAGCTAGGGCACTGCTGGCCAACTAGGAGGAAAAACCTGGGCGACAGCATGTGTGAACTCACCTGAGTTGCTCTCCGTGCCCTTGCTATGGGTGTGGAAATTGTGCAGGAACTAGGGTTGCCACCTCTTGTGGTTTGACCCTAAGACTCCCATAGGCCAAAATGGGAGTGTCAGGGTCAAACTGCAAAAAGTGACAAGCTTAGCAGGAAACCCCTGGAGTCTCCCAAACTCTATGTCTTCAGATCCCCCTGGGAGAGCCAAGGCTGCGTGGGGTCTATGCTGGTACCAGTGACAGAATGAGGCCCGGCGGGGGCAGTGCCAGGACTGCAGTGCCAGACTAGCCATGCTGTCCCTGTGGCTATGTCCTGCTGCATAGGTGCCAGGCAGTGCCACACCCCTTCCCTTCTGTGTTGCATGGCTGTGTCCTACAGTGCTGTCTCTTGCCCATTTAGGGAAGAGCTCTACTGTCATGGGCCCAGTTTTGAGACCATTTCTGCCAGCGGCCTGAATGCAGCACTCGCTCACTACAGGTACTGACCATTGGGGGAAGAGGGGATTCAGCACTCATGGGACTGATGGTGATGGGGGTGCAAGGAATTGTGTGCTGTGCCATGGCTGGTGTCTCATCTCTACTACTACTACTAACTGGTGCCCTACCAAGTGAGGTGGGGAGATGGGTGAGTGCCTGTGGAGGTGGAGGTGTGACTGTGTATTTGAGGAATATAGATCTCTGCAGCAAGCAACACTAACAGCCTGTCCAGTCACAAAGGAACATTCAGTTGCACTGAATTGCGTGTGCATGTGGACAAGAGAGGGTGGGGTGAGCACTTGTGCTTCTCTGTGTGTAGTCTTCCGTGTGCAGTGTGTGCACAAGCACGTGTGTACATATGCATGTGAGTGCATCTCTGTGTTTGTGTGGGTGTTTTTAAATGAGACGATAGCCTACTGGAGTCCGTATTCAGTCCATGCAGCCACCACTCAGGGTGTCTTTAGACATAACGCTGTTCAGTGTTCTGTAATACAGTGTCCTACCATTAGTGTTTAGACATACTGTCAACACAGTGTTCACCCCTAACACTGGAAGTGAACAACTGCCAGGTCTTGACACTGTTAGGGGTGAACATTGTGTTGACGGTATGTCTAACACTGTAATGGTAGGACACTGTGTTACAGAACACTGGACAGCGTTATGTCTAAAGACACCCCCAGATGTTTTAGCACATAGAGCTAATAAATGGGCAGCCCCCTATGTGCATTTCATGTGCTGGCGGCAATTGCCACTAGTAGCACTACTTAACACTTTCCCTCTCCCCAGCCCTGGTTCTGCAGGAAAGGGGAGTCACAGAAGGTTTCTCCCAGGGCTGTTACTCCCCTTTTCATCAGAAGCAGTTCTCGTGTGCTTTCCCAACTGAGGCAGCTGCAAGAGCTCTGAGTGATTGCACTCTCTCAGCTAAGAGGTGGCTGCAAGAGGAGAGAACAGGGGATGCAAGAAGGACTTTCTCCAGAAGATCTGCACCTGCGCTCCTCTCTCCATTTTTGTGAAAAGAACCAAAGGCGCCAGGAGCCCCATGGATCCTCCGGAGGCACCTCCCCCCTCCCTCACTTCCATCAGTTCCTTTCACAAATGGAGAGAGAAGTGTGGACGCAGAACCTATGGAGAAGGTTCTTCCTGCACCCCCACCTCAATCTCTCCTCTCGCAGCCTCCTGTCAGCTGAGAAGGGCAATCTCTCTCCTCTAGCAGCCGTGCGACTCTATGGTGCTGTTGGACCTGGATGCAGGCGATGCTGCACGCAACCTAATTAACGAGATACAGAACATGAGGGTGTTTTAGGGTGGCCAGATACACAAATTTTAGAGGACACATGAGAAATACAGGTTTCATGGCTGCACTAGGGCAATGCAGCCCTGTATTTCTCATAAGTGTTCTCTAAAATTTGCATATCTGGCCACCTAGTTAGCACACACTGGTGCCCACAATGTCCTTGGACAATGCCGTGAGGACTGTGGGGGGGTGCGGGCTAACGTCTGGCAAACACCTAGATGGGCAAGCAAACACCCACCTGGTGGGTAATAATGTGGGCTATCATCTTGTTCATTTCTCGTCTTTGTGTGCTTGTTTGTGTGCATTCCTCTGTGCGTGTTTGTCCGTCTCTGCATATGTACATCCCTATCCCTGGGGGAGGGGGAAGAAGGAGTGTTCCTTGTGGAACCGGTGCAGTTGCTCTCATTGTGCTATCTCCCTTCCAGCCCGTCCAGCACCAGCAGCCGGTCGTTGTCTTTGGCTGACATGTACCTAGTGGACTCCGGAGGACAATACCTGTGCGTATGAGCTGCCCGGGTTGCCAACTTTTGCAGTTTGACTCTGAGACTTCTATTTTAGTGTATGGAAGTCTCACGGTCAAACTGCAAGAGGTGGCAACCCTAGCTGCCCCCCACCCCCAGCAGCTACTTGTCTTTGGCCAGGCTGGCAAAGGGGCTCCAGGGAGGGGCACTCTCTCTTACATTAACCAGGCGCGTTGGGGTTCCCTGGGATCCTGTCCACCCGCCACAAGGGTGCATGCAGCTCAGCACCCCCTTGGCTACTGTCCAGGGTGAGGAGCAGGAGCGGCACTTTAGCCTGAGCCCTTGCAGGACAGACCGCTCCACTGGCCCGGCCCTCCCCCCATTTTTTTTTTTCTTGGCAGCGCCTCACATTGTTTGCACCCTGCTGCAGGGACGGAACTACGGACGTAACACGGACTGTCCACTGGGGGGCGCCCACGCCTTTCCAGAAGGTAACGAGCCTTCTCGCGTGCGGAGTGAGGCCTCGCAGCAGGCACACTGGTCTGCCCTGAGCTTGCAAGCTCTTTGTCCCGCAGCTGGTGCCGGTGACCGGCCTCCCCTCTACTTCCATTGTGCTTCAGGTCAGGAGGCCGTGCCCTGGCGCGTGTGTATGCTGGGCCAGAGGCGCAGGGGGGGATGTATTCTACTTTGTTGACACAGCAGAGACTGGCTCCCTGACAGGGCAGCAGCCACTGGAGAGAATGTGTGCCACTCCAGTAGCCAGCCAGCCAGCCAGCTGAACTTCCCTCAGTTGCTGCTCCGGGACCCTCTCCCTACTCACCCTGGCCCGGGGCTAAATGGAAATCACTAGTCGGGACTGGTAGTTGCTGAGCCAGGAAAGTTGGGGCCCTATGTGAAATGGGGAGAGGGTAGGGGCGCTCCTAACAGGAATGAATGTTTGACAGACACAAGAGAAAGGAAAGTTCATGAGAAAAAGGAAAGTCTTACCATAATTATCTTTTGATGTCCCATTAAACATAACTGTTACACAAGTATGCTGTTGCTAGTTTTTTGTTGGGCCCAAATGTTGGGCCCCCCTCCTGAATTGCCATAGACCCTCCAAAAGCTGGGCCTTCCTGAGTGTGTCTGTGGGACCATATTTTATGCCACTGCTTCTCACACTCATATTGTCATTTCAAGTTTATTAATGGACCCCATGTATATTCTTCCCCGCCGCCTCCCACCTCCTGTCCCCATCTCCCACCCCGGCATGGTGTCACAGTCTGCAGTATCCTGGATCTGGCCCTGGAGCCTGGTAGTTAGGGCTGCAGCGCTGAGTTCCTGAGAAGAAGGCAGGGTGTANGCTCTGTGGTTTTGTTTTACTGTGTATATTTTTGTTATGGCCTATTGTCGAAGCAATAAACTTATCTATTTCAATAAATAAAACCCCTCCCACCATAACCCCCAACTCTACCTCCTGTCACCCATTTCCCCTTGCCAAAGGCCTGGCAGAATAGCCAGGTCTTACATACTCATTGAAAGGAAGGGAGGTCCAGGACCAACCGGGCTTCTGCTGGGAGGGAGTTCCACAGTCTAGGTGCAGCCACTGAGAATGCCCTCTCCATAGTTACCCCCCCAGGAAACCTGTGGGACTTCAAGAAAGGCACCTCCAGTCAACTTCAGGGACCAATCCAAGGCCCAGGGAGTGAGCCAGTCCTGCAGGTAGGTAGGGCCAAGGCCATTCAGAGCTTTATATGTAAGCACCAACACCTTGAATCGGGCTTGAAAAAATATAGGCAGCCACTGCAGAGAATGGAGCACAGGTGTAATGTGCTCATGGTGGCCCATCTCCATAAGAAGGCGGGCCACTGCATTCTGTTAACTGCAGTTGGGAGCAAACATTCCCTGGACCGTGGCAGGATTAACTCCATGTTGTGAGGTGGGCTCCCTGCCAACTCACAACCAGGAGTTAGCCCTCCCATAGTCCAGGGAAGCCATCCGTGGACCAGGGTAGAGTGCTGGTGGGTGTCTTCCAGGTGGGTGTGATGGCCTCATAGGCTGCCGCTTCTGCCCGACAGGGAGGAAGTGGTGCCGTGTTGAGCAGGTTGCCCCCTACCCCCAGCCACCGCTATGTTTGTTCTGCAGCTGACCCATATCCTGCCTGGGGTGAGGGCTCTCACCCCAGGCAGGATCAAAGCATGGTGGCGACTAACTCCGTCACATCTAAAATGCCCAAAGTAGTCTGCAGCTGGAGGTGGGACTATCAGGGCATTCCGAAACTTGGGTACTATATTGTATATCAGGAGCCTTGCTGATGGGGCCTGCACATATGCTCAGGGTCTAACTGATCACCCCTCTCCCCTTTCTTCCTGTAGCATCAAAGTAGTCTGCAGCTGGAGGTGGGACTATCAGGGCATTCTGAAACTTGGGTACTATATTGTATATCAGGAGCCTTGCTGATGGGGCCTGCACATATGCTCAGGGTCTAACTGATCACCATATTTGGGGTCGGGAAGGAATTTTTCCTCTGGGCAGATTGGCAGTTAACTCCGAGGGTTTTTTGCCTTCTGCTGAAGCATGGGTGTGGCTCACCTGTTTGGAATATCTGGAGCCTCTTTTTCTAAAATGATTTCCTGTTATTTCAGGCATCAGTGTGCTCTGGTTGGTCCCAGTCTCTGTTTGTAGCTATTAGTGGGATTTCTCTGTGCAGATGGTTGGGGTGTGGCAGGGCCTGCGGTGGTGCAGGATGCTGGACTAGATGGCCCTTGAGGTACCCTCCAGCCTTGTGACTCTGACTCTCTTTACCAGGGCTCCAAGTACACTGACTTGACTCTGTCTCTTTCATCTCACTCAGGAAGCATATACCCGGGTGCTGATGGGCAACGTTGACCTGGCCAGACTCATCTTCCCCTCCCAAACATCTGGTGAGTGTCTCAGCTGGACATGCCTCTGCCCCAGAGACACCACCATGGCCTCAGAGAGAACTAGGCCCCAGCACTGGGGATCACACCCTGAGCCAGCCCAGTGAGTCCTCTTTGGTTCCCATGGCCACCCACTGTCTTTACAGCCTCAAAATGGGGTAGGCCTTCATCTTGTTGGCAGACTGGTATGCTGGCAGCCACAGCACAGAGTGTTGTAGCAGGGTGTGGGCATGGGGACTAGACTTCTTCCATGATGTATTTGTGTGCACAGCATGGCATTTCAGCTCCTCCCCGTTCTCTCCCCCCACCTCTGAGTACATGTGCTTGTGCCTCACTGACGTGGGTGAAATGTACAAAATGAAGGCAACCAAGTATAGAGTCAGTGACCACAAACCTGCCCTATGTCATACACTTACATCCTGCCAGGGGCTGGTATGGGGTGTTCCCTGCAGCGTTGGCATTGCCATCCTGGGCACCATGGGGTGAGGCAGATAGACAGCTTGCTGCAGCAACTGCTGTCTCTCTTAAAACATGCACACAAACTCATACACACTCCCTCACCTGATACCTAAGTATGGCCACTCTGTTCCCCATGCTGCACAAGGTAGTTTTATATTTCCGCACAACTGAGAATATGGCTGCAAGCCTTCCATCACATCTTGAAGGATCACCAACACCCTGTCATGTGATAAGAACATAAGTAGTGCCATGCTCATTTCCCTCCTACCCTTCACTTCCAAGTTCCTGGAGTGGGCTGTCTATACACACTGTCTTGATTTCCTCGCTTCACATGCCTCTGTTGACCCACTTCAATCGGGCTTCCAACCTCTCCACTCAACTGAGACTGCCCTCACCAAAATCTCTCTTCGCCAAATCGAAGGGCCTCTACTCCATTCCTGTCCTTCGCAATCTCTCTGCCACCTTTAACACTGTTGACCATGACCACCTCCTGAATTTGCTACACTTCCTTGGTTTCCAGAACTCTGTTCTCGACAGGTTCTCTTCATATCTCTTGAACTGCTCCTTCAACGTTTCTCTTGCTGGTACCTCCTCTATGTCACTTCGCTCTCTGGGGGAGGTCCCCAAGGCTCTGTCCTGGGCCCTCTTCTCCCTTTACACTCTTCCTCTGGGTAAATTCATTGAATCTCACGGCTTCCAGTACCACCTGGCTGATGACGCACAACTCTCTCTCCACTCCCGCACTCTCCCCTTCCATCCAGTTTCATATCACTGACTGTCTTTCTGACATCTCTGCTTGGATATCTCGCTGCCAACTCAAGCTTAATATGGCCATGACTGAACTCCTGATCCCGCCCCCGTTTCCCTCTCAATTTCCATTGAGGGAGTCACCATTCAGCCGGTCCCTCAGGCACGTAGCCTGGGAGCACATTCACACACATTAAATCAGTGCTTTTTTCTTTCCCTCCGCATATTCGAACGATGTGGGAAAGACTCCATGCTCTTATTTAGCAGTTCTTCCGGTGGTTTTTCCAGCGCATTGAGGGGCAGCCAAAAGCTACCTTTACAAGCATGCATTTGAAATGACCCGCATAAATCCTCTTGTCCGACTGTTGGTGTCATGTCAGTTACACAGTGCCCCGCTTTCCGGCTCTTGGCTCCGCTCCTGTACCCCCTCCGAGAGCCGGGGAAGCGGGGCACTGTGTAGTGACATGATTAAAATTCTGCTTCCTAAATGCAGTAAATTTCAAAATGTGCTTAAATAAACCCATATGTGAATAGTGCATAGGTTTATTTAAGTGCATTTTGAAATTGACTGCATTTAGGAAAAGCAGCATTTTAATGTATGTGTGAATGTGCTCGGGATTGATCTTTGACTCCTCCCTCTCTTTTATTCCTCCTATCCAAGCTGTTGCTAAATTCTGTCACTTCGCTCTGTTATATTGCTAAAATTCAGCTCTGCTTTACTGTTGCCACCGCAAAAACCCTAGTCCATGCTCTAGTCATCTCTTGCCTTGACTACTGCAACTTCCTCCTTACTGGTCTCCCCTGCTCTGATCTCACCCCCTCTGATCTCACCTCAGTGCTCTGCTGCCAAAGTTATCCACTTTGCCTGTCACTTTGACCACATTCAGCCCCTCCTCTGCCCTACCCTAGCTCCCTCTACGTGAATGTATTCAACACAAACTTCTGTTCTGCACCTTCAAGGCTCTTCATGGCCTTGCTCCCCCATATCTCTCCGCTCTTATCCCACTACACTCCTACCCAGGAGCTTCGCTCTTCCTCTGCCCCCACCCTCGCCTGCTCATGACCCCCTTGCTCCTCTAAATGTCTTTACCCCTTCTCTCTTGCTGCCCCCCGTGCCTGGAACTTACTCCCTGGATACATTTGCTCTGCTCCCTTCCTCCCAATTTTCAAATCCCTCCTGAAAACCTACCTCTTCTGTCTGGCCTTCCCTAGCTCGTCATGAGTGAAATTGCATCTTTCCCCTCAGAATCTAGTTCCCTGTGTTAAGCACTTGCACCTGCAACTTCTCAGCTTCATGAATGTACTCTTGTCTCTCCCAATGTTCATCACTCCCTTGTCTCTTAGATTGTAAGCCCCCTGGGGGTAGGGACCTGTCTATATAAATAAATAAAAATAATAATAATTAATACTGGGTCCATCAAGCCCAACATCCTTTCTCTGAGAGTGGCCAATCTGTCTCTTGAGAGAAGTACCCAATAGGTCACAATGGGCAATCCATTCCCTGTTGTTCCAGCCCCCAACAGTAAGAGGTTACATCTCCCAAACCTACTTGGCTAATAGCCATTTATTTTTATTATTATTATTATAAACATTTTCTATAGCACCGGTCATGTNTATTGACATCATTGGGACTCCTCCAGTGTCAGTGGCTTGACGATTGAAGCTACAGTGGGCTCTCTATATTCAGCCTTCACTTTGGGTTTGAGACTTCAGTTGAAAATAAGCGTGTACACGAGCTCATAGGAATGATTCTTGACAGTCTGAGCCCTTACACCAGTGATTCCCAAACCTTTTGGCTGTATGACCCCATTTTAAAGACATAAATATAATCCTGTGACCCCAGACAGCAATATAGAAATGGAATATATCAAATATCTGTCTTGATTGTGGCCACATCTGCATATGGCATGACTCCTCTTGGGATCCTGATTGGGAGTTTTCTATCTAACACTTTACCAAGCCCACTGAAATTAAACAGGATGGTACATGGTTTTGGCCAGTCTGACTCAATCAGTTTATTGTTTGTTTAAAATTAACGCAGCACCTTTCAGTCTAAATGCCTAATGGACAAGGAAACTGAACAGCGGAAGGAGTGCTGGTGACCCCTTCCTGCTGCCTAGGAAAACGTTACTGTTTGGCACAAAAATCTACATAGCCTTTCAGTTTAGAGCCAAACCCATTAATTGATTCATGTACTGATTACAGATAGAACAGAGGTGTTTTTTTTTTTTTTTAATTAAAACATTTCAACATTGTACAATTATTTTTAAACAAGATTTTAAAAAGTATAAATCAAAAACTCAATCAAAAATGTAAATTTTAAAATAGATTTTGTTATTTAAAAAAATAACTTGGAAGCAACTAAAAAAGAAAATCAGTCAGCTGTATTGCACAGAGCTGTATTGCCATTCTGTGGGTACATTCATATTTTTAAAGAGATAGTCTTCCTCACACGGACCCTTTGTTACATGACAGGAGCTCACCTACATTGAAAGTAAAGTTTCTATTAGAAATGAGCTAGTTGCAGTTCTTTGTAGACTGAAATGATGAATGGATTTATTTGTGAGTATTACTGACATTTTCGGAGAGCCCTCCAAATATCCAAACAATATTTGCAATTAAAAATGTATATTTGTATATTCATTTATTTGGTTAATCAAAAAGAAGACAACCTAAATACTGAAATGACTGACCCAAAATAACAGAAAAAACCAAACTGGAATAAATAAAATGGATAACTGACAAAACTGGAAGGAATAGCAGTTAGTATACGCTTCACTGGAATTGAGGCAGGTGAATGTCTTGGATACGGTAGTGTGTGTGTGTGTGTGCGTGTGCATGTGCGTGTGCGTGCTTGCTCTCCTACAAAAGACCATCGGAATGAAAATTCATACGGCAGTTAAGAGGCCTTTGAAGACAGAAGTTTGTTCATCAGATCCCTTGTGTAGTTTGGGGCGGTCATATATTGGATAGAGTTTCAACAGCGTTTTATCAATGTCTATATTAAGTTCCAAATATGGCAACAGGGACAGAGGTTAATATCACACAGTCCTACTGCATGAAAAAGCTATTAAACTATTGGTATATCCTTACATATAAGTGAGTTTTTGAAAATGCTATGGAAAACAGCCAGTTCATATTCCTCGTGTCTACCACCGGAGGGCATTCATACACTTATTTTCTACTGTCACTTTCTCACTACTGTAGCTCACTATCCAAACAATGATTGCAGGAAGGATTATTGTGGACTATATGCTAATCTAAGGGTGATTTCAGACGTTATGGGCCCCCGATTCACCACAGTGGCTCACCAGTGGTGGCGAGCCGACCACCCACCCCCCGTGGTCCAGGAAGACCCCGAACAGACGTGATGGGAGCAGGACCATGGCAGGGAATCGTCCTAACAGAACACAGGCCGGGGCAGTGCAACAGATGTGACGCCGATTCCAGGCCGTGGTCAAAACACCCAGAAGGCACTGGGAAGGGGCAGGAAGCAGACACGGCCGACTGAGGGCAAACAAAGCCAGAAGGGCCAAAAGGAAATGCCCACACAAGGGAAATGGGAAGGGAGGAGAGGAGGGAGAAGAGCCGCTGCGGCAGCACACACAACAGGCACAGAGTAAATGTGGTCACAGCAGAACACACAGCACAAACACACGTCCGGGCGCATACACACCCGCATGGGAAAGGAAGGGAAGGGGGAACACAGCAGGACGTCCAATACACATGCCACTATGGGCAAAGGGGGAAGAGGGGGAGTGGGCATGGGTGAGAATAAGGGGTAGGTTGGCTGGAGAAAGGCCATTGGAGGAGGGAGGGGGAGAAGGAGGGGAGCCATGAGCAGGGTGAGAAGGAGGGGGGAAATAGAGGGCGTGGAGGCGAGGGAGGTATGGGGAGGCATCCTAGGTGGCAACAGTCTGGGCAGCTGAGTGGGTAACCTGGCCTGAGGGTGGCATGGACCTATCCTCCAATAACTTAACCAATCTCTTTAAAACTAGCTACACTACCAGCCTTGACTACTTCCTCTGGCAGAAAATTCCACAAGTTAATTGTGCACTGAGTGAAAAAATACTTTATTTTTGTTGTTTTAAATCTGCTGCCAGTTAATTTCATGGAGTGTCTCCTTGTTCTAGTACTGTTAGAGAGGGTACCACTCCCTATTTATTGTGTTCCACACCACTCATGATTGTGTTCCACACCACTCATGATTTTATCAACTTCCATCATGTCCCCTCTGTCGTGTCTTCTCCAAACTGAAGAGCCCTAACCTATCAAGCCTCTCCTCGTACAGGAGCTGTTCCATACCCTTGATCATTTTTGTTGCCCTTTTCTGTACCTTTTCTAGTTCTACTATGTCTTTTTTGAGATGGGGTGACCAGAACTGCACACAATATTCCAGGTGCAGTCGTACCATAGATTTATATAGAGACATTACGATGTCTTCGGTTTTATTTTCTATCCCTTTGTGGATAATAGAGAGGGCTATGGTTGTGTTCCTGTACATGGGGCGCATCTGAACAGGCATATGCCCTACTAAAGCAAAGCAATTTAAATGGGGCTTACAGTGGAGCATGGTAAACTGAGGGTGTGATTGGTGTCTGTGTGATTTACTTCATTTTTAAAAAAAACCACACACCCTATTTTTAGCCCAGCCTCATAATTAGACAAGGGTCCATTTACACTTGCATAAATTTGCACAAATAATCAGATAGAAATATATGTAAATTTGGAGTGCCATCTTTGGGAGGAGTATTTTTTCCATTAACTGAATCATGGAGACAATGCTTCAGGAGGCTCAGGGGTGGGACGGCCAGGAATCAATGCTTCTGGCCTTCCTTAGCCTCTTGAAATGTTAGGCGCCACATGCACACACGTGCATGTCTGTGTGTTTGTGATGGGAGTCTGGGCTTCTCCACAGCTTGTGGGGAGGGTGGGAGTCTGGGCTTAGTGTGTGTGTGTGTGTGTGTGTGTGTGTGTGTGTGTGTGTGTGCATTTGCACTCTGGATATGCCCCCCTCCTGTTGCCCTGGAACCTCTTGGCTTTTGTGTTTCAGGGAGGACAGTGGAGGCACTTGCTCGCCAAGCCTTGTGGGAGGTCGGACTCAACTATGGCCACGGGACTGGCCACGGCATCGGCAACTTCCTATCTGTTCACGAGTGTAGGTGTCTCCTGGCTCTGGAAAAGAGAGGCCATGTTAGCTGATCTCCTCTGCCTTCCTGGGCTTGGGAACCACCCCTAGGAATTGGCACTGCCAGGCTCCAGAAAGGTGTCTCAGGCTCGCAGTCCTGCAGAGATATATGCTCCCCCCCCCTTCCATACACACACACTCCTCCTGCTTCCCATACAAGGGGATCAGACTGGCACTGCTTTGGGGGTGGATCTGTTCTGCCTGGGGGCAGCATGTGTGTATGTACCTCTGTGTGTGTTCGAGAGAGGTATGTGCACATATGCTTGTGATCCTGGGTGGATGTGCATGTGCACGTGCAGGTGTTTCTCTGTGTCTTCCTGTGTGTGTTCCTGGATGTGTGCATGCATATGCATGTTTTCCTGGGTATGCGTACTCATGTTCCCGAGTGTGCGTGTGTTTGTGCACATATGCCTGTGCTCCTGGATTTATGTGTATGTGTTCCTATGTGTGTGTGTTTACATTCCTGGGTGTGCAAGCTGATGGGGTTATCCATGGCTCCCATTGGCAGGGTAGGCTGTATCCTAAGCTACCACACACAGAGCACTAACACACATTTTACCTTCAGGGCCCGTTGGCTTCCAGTCCAACAACATCCCATTGACCACGGGCATGTTCACATCCATAGGTAGGTGCCAGTCCCCCTCTCCTTCCCCTGCTGCCAGTGTCCAAAGTCCCTGGTTCATGCCCCTCTAGGGCTGCCCAATCCCTAGGCTCCCTCTGCTTCCCAAGCTGGGGCTGTTCTGTGGGAAGCCCTCTATGCCAGGAGGACCCAGGTAGTATTATTTTAGGTGATTGGGGGGTGGAGGGGAAAACATTCCTTACTGCAAGGTGATCCCTGTGTAGGAGGTGTTGCTTCCTGCACAAGGCTCTGAGCTGTCTGGGCACTGGGAACTGGACTGAAGTAGCAATAGGGCTTCAGGCAGGCTCACATGGTTGGGGGGAGGGGGTGGCACTGGAGCTTTGGTCTAGCTGGACACGGGGACTACTACTTATCATTACTAAAGCACTAGTAGTCATACACCAGGGCTGGCCTTAAGCAGGGCCAGTAGAGGCCATGGCCTAGGCCCCACAGTTAGAAGGCACCCCAGAGAGAGGCCAGTCCTGGTAGTCTCAGGTCCAGAGCTCCTGAGGCCCTGAGACAGGCTGTTTTTGCTGAGTCCTCTCCCCACCTGTGGCTCTTAATGCCAAAGTATAAAAGGATGCATATATATGTAGGATGCACAGTATATGCAGGATGGCTGCTTCCTGCAGGGCCCTTCCCCCCCCCATCCCCCCAGTTCAGATCCCCAAATCCCCCTTGCCAGAGGCGTGGCTGGGGGAGGAAGCCTGTGTATATACATACGTTGTGTGAAAACTTAGGACACCTCTTTGTTTTTGTAAGCAAATACTAGACTGCCAGTTGTTAAAGGGATGGGGCTATGGAGGTCAGAACCTTTCATTTTCACCCTGGGCCCTGCCAATTCTAAGGCTGGCCCTGGAGCTCTGCCACGAGAGGGGCTTTGAGGCAGCTGCTTTCCACTTTCTCTTTCCAGAGCCTGGCTACTACCAGGATGGTGAGTTCGGGATCCGCATTGAGGACGTCGCCCTGGTGGTGGAAGCCCAGACTAAGGTGACCCATGTTCCTGTTCCTTAGCTAGACCAGTCATGGTTACACATCCACCAATCTGTATGTAGTGTCCCCAGGCAGCTGGACTGTGAGGACGGGTTCCAAGCATCCTCGCCTTCAGGAGGGCAGGGGCCAAGGCGTCTCAGCTGGTGGGGATTCCGCAGACTACAGAATGAGTCTCATAGTCTGTAGTGTCATTCCCAAGCCCTAGCTCCTAGAATCATGGGCTCAAGGGAGAGCCGCCAGACTCCATTACCAGCCCATTTATTTTCCAGCCCTCCTGGATGGACATGAGCATGTGAATCCCATGTATCCCCCAGCACCGAGTGATGCTGAGCTGGGTGCTGTTTGAGTGCAGGCCTCAATCTAGGGGTGGAGACTGTTCGGGCAGCTAGAGAGCTTGGGGGTTCCCTGCAAGGTGGCTGTAGACAGGACATAGGGAGGATGCATCACTCCACCCTTTTCATTTGGAGGGCTGGCCACACTGCTGCCCTCCCCAACTTTGGAAATGGGGCTTCCTCTCAGAGAACCCAGCAGCACATACCCTGACACTTGGGGCATGTGTCTTGAAGCTCGCTACCACTGATTATGACGGCTGTTCTTAAGCTCCTCACCCCTCTTGTTTTGGCCTCAGCCCAGGCTGCCCTACTGTACAAGAGTGAAGTATGAGCTTGTATTTCACAGGTCAGTTACAAGAGAGCACAGTGATGAACAGAACTCAGGGCAGCCTTAGAACCAAGCCCAGCCACATGACTAACTGTGCAGTAGCCCCCTCACAAACAGCTGTGCAGATCAGTGGGAAGTTGTGTGTCAGCCATATACATAGGACTGGAAGAGAATTCAGGGGTTTTCACATGTGATCCCTGTATTTCCATGTAGAGAGCAAATTTTATTTGTTTATTTATTTAGATTTATAGCCTGCCCTTCCACAATGGCTCAAGGCAGAAAACAAACTACATATAAAAACACATAAAATAAAACCAATTTAAAAACCTAAACTGTATAAAAATATTAAAAATCCCTACTTAAAAACAGCATCTCAAACCCTATCCCCACCTGCCCAATGCCTGTCCAAATAAATAGATCATTGCCTCCAGAAAATGCTCAGGCTCGTGCTTTGGCTAACCTCCAAGGGAAAGGAGCTCCAAAGTTGTGGAGCAGTCACTGAACACGCCGCTTTGTGTGCCCGTGGCATACAGACCTGGTAGCAGGTTTCCACATGTACCAGAAGTCGAGAGTACCCACCACTCCGCTAGCAGATGCCTTGGGCTCTTTCCTGTTGGGGCTGGTGTTAGCAGGGCACTCTAAGTCTACCAGCAGCACCGTCTCTGTATAGAGCCCAGGGATACTTCCTGTGTTGGCCAAACCGGTATCTCATGTTGCCGCCTCCTGCAGGTCACCTAAGCATTAGGCTACGTGTTGTGCTGCTGTGGGAGCAGCAGGATAGACAGCATCCTGCAGAGAGAATCTGACCAGTCTACAATGACTTCAGTATTGTTTTTGATATCAGCCATAATGAATTTCAAGCCATTACTAAGGCACATGGCATAGTTAGTGGCAGCTTTAGGAAACTTGATGGGGTACTGTACCACTATCGCTGAGGTGTACTCTTCTCCACCATTGATGTTGGCAAGTGCTGCTTAAACTGTTCTAACCCTAGAGACTGATCAGTCTTCCTCCGTTGCCTGAGCTCCAGATAGGTTCACCAGGTCTTCCCCCAAGCAAGCCTGTGGACGAGGATTCTGCAGTCTGGCCTCCATACCAACTTCCAAGAGCACTCTCCTCAGTGGGGAAAACCCCGATGTCTCACTACCTCTCCTTTTCTTGGAGGATCATTCGCCTTTGCTGTATCTCACCAGTCTGACTGACAAGCATTCATCATTTATGGGACCAAGAGGCAGTACACTGTGCCCTTTCTCCTTGTTCCTCAATTTCTTTTTCAGGAAGGGGAACATTACAGGGTGGAATGAAACAAGAAGAGGGACTGATTGAATGGATAGCACAAGCCCATAAAGGTGCAGTGCAGCTTGCTGGTGTATGATTAGGTTTCCAGGCCATAAGAACCTAGACCATGAGTGGAGAACTTTTCCCTCCCAGTGGCCACTTTGAAAACTAGTATGAGCTCCAAGGGCCATAACAAAATCAGGAGTGGGAGTGCTTAAGGGGTGCACTCAGGAAAAGCAGGGTCCAGATCATGAATCTGTCCCCTACTCTTGTATACATGCACTCATCTCTGCTCCCTTACCCCGAGCTGTCTTTCAGTGCTTGAGGACAGGAACTGGATCCAGGCTCCTGATCCAGGCACTGAAAAGGGGACAAATTAAAACTGGCCATGGGCCACATTTGGCCCCTGGGCCTGATATTCCCCACCCTTGACATATGGTCCATCTACCCTAGCAATCTGTCTCTGATAATGGCAGCTTTAGTTGCCTCAGAGAAATCATATTTAAATATTGAGCACCCCCGCCACCATACTCACTTTTTTGGGTTGTGCTTAGTGTGTGCATGATGCTCTGAAAGACACCACTCCTTTTTCTGGTTCTACCTTAGGTTTCCTCCTTCCTCTGCTAATGGGTCAAGGCCAGGTTACTACAAGTTACATCACAAGCATAAGAACATAAGTAGTGCCGTACTGGGTCAGACCAGGGCTCCATCAAGCCCAGCATCCTGTCTCCGACAGTGGCCAATCTTGGTTGCCTCGAAGAAATACCCAACAGGTCACAACGGGACAATCCATTCCCTACTGTTCACTCCCAGCTCCCAACAGTAAGAGGTTACATTCCCCAAACCTACCTAACTAGTAGCTGCTAATGAACCTATCTTCCAGAATTGTGTCCAATCTTTTTTAAACCCAGCTATACTACTGGCCTTGACTACATCATCTGGCAACAAATTACACAACTTAATTGTGCATTGAGTGAAAACATATTTTCTTTTAATTGTTTTAAATCTGCTACCTGTTAGTTTCATGAAGTGTCCCCTATTTTTAGTACTGTTTGAGAGGGCAAATAGCTATTCCCTATTAACTCATTCCACACCACTCAAGATTTTATAAACTTCTATCATATCCCCTCTCAGTTGTCTCTTCTCCAAACTGAAGAGCCCCAACCTATCCAGGCTCTCTTCATTAGGGGAACTGTTCTATACCCTTTATAATTTTTGTTGCCCTTCTCTGTACCTTTTCTATTTCTGCTATATCTTTTTTGAGATGAGGTGACCAGAACTGCACACAATACTCAAGGTACGGTCACGTCATGGATTTATATAGTGACATTATGATATTTTCAGTTTTTTTCTCTATCCCTTTACGAATAATTCATAACATTGTTTGCTTTTTTGACGGTTGCTGCACACCAAGCTGAGAATTTCAGTGTATTGTCCACAATGACTCAAAGGTTCTTTTCCTGAGTGGTAACTCCTAATTTACAATCCTGCATTGTGTACCTATAGTTTAGATTGTTTTTCCCTATGTGCATCACTTTGTACTTGTCCATATTAAATTCCATCTGCCATTTAGATACCCAGTCTCGCAAGATATCCCTGCAATTCTTCACAGTCCACTCATGTTTAAACTACCTTGAATAACTTTAGGTAACAGAGACAGTGTAGAAAAGTGATATCTTTTATTGGACCAACTACAGTTGGTGAAAGCTTGCATACCTCCACCAACTGTAGTTGGTCCAATAAGAGATATCACTTGCTTTGTCTCTAATACCTACATTTGGGACCAACACGGCAAACCCTACTTTCTCTACACTTGAATAACTGTGTCATCTGCAGATTTGATCACCTCACTCTTTACTCCTTTTTCTAAATCATTAATGAATATACTAAACAACACTAGTCCCAGTACAGATCCCTGGGGCACTCGAATATTCCCTTCTCCCTTGTGAAAACTGACCATTTAGTCCTTCTCTTTGTTTTTTGTCCTTTAACCAGTTACCAGTCCACAATGGGCACTGCCTCATATTCCATGTCTTTTTAGTTTCCTCAAGAGTTTCTCATGAGAGACCTTATCAAACACTTTCTGAAAATCCAGATATACTATATCAACCAGCTCCCCTTTATCCACATGCTTATTTACATCGTCAAAAAATTCTAATACATTAGTGAGGCAGAGCTTCCCTGTACTGAATCATTGTTGACTCTTTCACCTATCAAGCCATGTTTTTATCAATATGCCTAGTAATTCTGTTCTTAATAATTGTTTCCACCATTTTGCCCAGCACCAATGTCATGGTCTGTAGTTCCCAGGATCGCCTTTGAAAACCTTTTTAAAATATTGGTGTTACATTCGCCACCCTCAGTCATCTATAGGTTGCAAATTACCAGTAATAGATCTGCAATTTCATATTTGTGTTCCTTTAGGACTCTGGGGTGAATACCAACTGGTCCCAGTGATTTGTTACTATTTAGTTTGTCAATTTGCTCTTTCAATTCATCACCTACAAAGAACAGTTCTGGCATGGGCATTCTCCACAACATCCTCTGCCATTTAGACCAAAACAAAAATATCATTCAGCTTCTCTGCAATTGCTTTATCCTTCCTGAGGGCAACAGCCTCCTTCACCTCACCATTTAGCCACACAGGCAGACTTTTGATTTTCTTGCTGCCTTTTTTAACCTGTGGAAGACATTTAATCTGGGCTTCCAAGATAGTGTTTTTAAATCATCTCCATGCCTCTTACAGACATTTAATCCTCACAACTGTTCCTTTTAGTTTCCTTAACTAGCTTCTTCTTTTTAGCATTATTACTGCAGTTGTTTTATTCACCATTCTCCTTCCAGTAATTTTGTCAAAGTTAATTATATATTGTGATCACTATTGCCAATTGGCTCCACCACTGTTACCCCTTGGATCAGGTCCTGTGTGCCACTTAGGACTAGATCTAAAGTAGCTCCTCCTCTCGTCAGTTCCAGGACAAGCTGCTCCAAGAAGCAGTCATTTATGGCGTCTAGAAACTTTACCTCCATATCGTGCCTGGAGGAGAAATTAACCCAGTCAGTCTTAGGATAATTGAAATAACCCATTATTATTATTATGATTCAAATTTTAGTAGCCTGTCTAATCTATGCTAGCAGTTCATACTCGGTCTCACCATCCTGGTCAGGGGGACAATAGTATAATAGCCCCACTGCTATACACTTCCCCATTATGCATGGAATTTCTATCCATAGAAATTCCAGAGTACAGTTCACTTCCTGTAAAATTTTAATCCTATTTGACTCAGTGCTGTCTAACATATAAAGCCACCTCACCACCAGCTCAGTCTACTCTGTAATTTCTATATATTTTGTACCCTGCTATTACAGTGTCCCATTGGTTATCCTCATTTCACCAGGTCTCTGAGATGCCTATTATGTCTAGATCTTCATTTAGTGACATATACTCTAATTCTCCCATCTTACTTTTTAGATTTTTAAATGTATTATTTTTATTCTTATTCGTAGTCTGCTCATTAAAGTAACTGTTTCAGGTATTTTAGAATCATTTATATTTGTCTGTTCTGCACTGATTTCCACCTGAGCTCTGTCAGCTTCTTTACCTTCCTCTATATATTAGGATACTCCAATTTCCCCGAAATAACGGCATGCTTTGGAGATGCCTCGGTCCAAACCTCCCCCAGATTTAAGTTTTAAAACTGTTCTCTCTCCTCTTTAATTTTTAGCACCAGCAGGTGGGTTCCATTTTAGTTAAGGTGGAGTCCGTACCGTCAGATATAGGCTCCTCCTTTCCCCAATTCCTAACAAATCTAAAGCCCTCCTCCTCTACACCATCATCTCATCCATGCATTGCCTCTGGGGTCCTGCACGTGGAACCAGGAGCATTTCTGAGAATGCTACCCTGGAGGTTCTGGACTTCAATCTCTTACCTAGAAGCCTAGCTTTAGGGTGATTTCAGATGTGATGCAGTGAGAATCAGCACAGTGAATCCCACCCCAGTGTCAATTGCTTCACCATAGGCTGTGGTGAGCTG
>QEPC01004147.1:76836-136299 GCA_003113815.1 Sphenodon punctatus | reverse complement strand
CTGCTGCTGCTGCTGCAGCTGCAGCTGCTGCAGCTGCTGCGCCTCCTCCTCCTCGCCCTCTCGCTCCATCCTCCGCTCGTCTTCCGCCTCCCTCCTCGCCATCGCCTTCTCCACCACGTTCCCCTACTGCTGCCTGCCTTTAAATCTCCTTCCGTGTACCCCTTGTTGTTGGTTGCCTGGCAGCGATGCTGCATGCCGTCACCACGACCCATGGTCACTTCCTTTCACCGCGGCCGGGGGTTTCCCTTCAGACGTTACTTTTCATTCACCCCTGCCGTGGCACCACACTTCTGGATCTCCTCCCGCCCCGACCTCCGAAGTGTGGTTAGATTCACCCCGGGCCACGTTGGGCTGTGGTGAACATCTGGATGCGAGCAAACAGACGTGCATGACTCTTTCACCACCACCCGTGTTTGACTGTGGTGAATGCCGAAAACGTAACGTCTGAAAGCACCCTTAGCCTCCAGAACCTCCCTCCTACATCTTCCTGTCATTGGTACCCACATGCAGCACGACAACCAACTTATCCCCAGCACTCTCTAGAATTCTGTCTGAGTGCCGTGTAAGGTCCGCTACCTTGGCACCAGGAAGGCAATTTACCATGCGGTCCTAATGGCCACCAGCAACCCAGCTATCTACATTTCTAACAATTCAATCACCAACTACCACAACCATCCTATTCCCACCCCCCTGGAGATGTATCCTTGGTGCGAAAGGATAGCACATCACCTGGAAGGCAGGTCCCAGCTACGGGATCACTTACTGCCATTCCAGTTTGATGCTCTCATTCCTGGAGGCCTTGCTCCTCCAAAGCAGCACAGAGACTGCCAGAGTGGAGGTGGGACCACTTTACTATGTCCCTAAAGGACTCCTCTATATTTTATTTTATTTTATTAATTTATATACCTCTCTGCCTGTCTCAGCTCTTCCATTTCTGCCACTCTAGCTTCCAGAGACAGCACGTGTTCTCTGAGAGTTAGGAGCTCTTTGCACCAGGTGCACACGTACTTCTCCTCTCCAACATGTTGCACTCTGTGCAAAAGACTGAGTAGCCCCCATCTTGCTGTTGGACTGCTGTCTGCATCACCTTTTTTTTGTAACAGAGAAGAATGCTTAAACCAGGTTTATGCTTCCCGAGCCGCTGGACTCTGGTGCGTTTTAGTTTAGGGATTTACTAATAGGTTTAATGCTAGTTCCTTCTTTTAGGGCTAACTATCACAGCACTTTTCACTGATTATTCAACTAAATTAATCCAATTAGGTAAGAGAATAAGTTAAAAATCAGAGGTGGTCTTAGCTAAACTCATATCAACCAAGTCACCCCTCCAAACTACCTCCCACAGCAAACTCCCCTATTGTCTGGCCCTCTGTGCTGACAGCTACTTTTTCTTCCTCCTTTCATTTATTTATTTTTATTATTCGCTTCCCAAGGGTGTAGTGCCCTTAGGCTTGTTACCGCTTAGAGCCTACCCCCCTGAGCCTCCTCCCCCATAACTAGACTAGTCTCACAGTAGCCCAACTCTCAGCAATTTACTCAGTCTCTCACTCTGCCAGAGGTTCATCTCCACCTTGGGATGCCTCTTACTAGGCAAAGAGGCAACTTAACAGATCCTGAGGCCCCAACACTCACCTTTGTTCTGAAATTCATATTCATGCCAGCACTTTCTGAGGCACACAGGCAGCATGGCTACTTGCTGCTGTTTGCATGGAGACCCTGGTACCATCCTAATTCCCATATAGTTTTCTTGCTATTGTGCTAATCTGCTTCTCTGGAGGGGCAGTGAGTTGTCCCAGGCTATATCCCACCCTTCCCCTGGCTTTGCTAATGAATTGGCAACTACACAGATACAGACTAGGTCAGAAGTGCATTGGTGATCTCGCATGCCTGTTTCTCATCCCCCTTCTTGGAGGCAGTGCCAGCCCCACAGAAACCCTATGCTTCTGTACAAGGGTCTTGCAGCTCTTCCTGTCTGAGAAGTGCACTTAACTCTGCATGAACTGAGGTGTCCCCTGCTCGCCTCACTGGTAATGCCTAATGGAGCTCCCACTCCCCACTGGTATTCTGTGGGCACTTTATGGCATTCTGGAGTGGGTTGTCTCTCCTTGTACACGCATCCCTGCTTGGACACTGCGCACTCAACCACCCATACATGTAGCTCCTGGTGGGTAGAACCATGACAAGAAGGGAAGGTTACTCCCCTGTCCATACAGTGTCATCTGCTTCCCCTGTCCTGCATCAGGAGGAGACTGACCAGAGGGAGGATGGGCAGGGGCTTCCCTGTCTAAATACCCACCCAACAGCATGAACAAGAGGCACCAGACATTGCTGCTGCAAAGCCTGAGTCCCAAAGGTGTCCCTTCACTCACATGTATGGCTCTCTGCATGGATCAGCCGTAGCTCCAGGGGAGCACTGTTGCTTTGCTTATAATGTCCACAACAAGCAGGCAGCCAGGAACATAAATGGAACACAATGCGGAGCAAAGCCAAACGCCTTATGGGTCAGTGTCCTGTGCTGGGGGACTGTTCAGAAGGCTGTTTGGAACTTCGAAGGTAGCACACTAGCAGTGTCAAG
The DNA here is from genome assembly GCA_003113815.1 of Sphenodon punctatus. Taxonomy (NCBI): domain Eukaryota; kingdom Metazoa; phylum Chordata; class Lepidosauria; order Sphenodontia; family Sphenodontidae; genus Sphenodon; species Sphenodon punctatus. The sequence continues at coordinate 133,727 of QEPC01004147.1, read as the reverse complement.
GGGCTTTGACAATAGGGCCCATCCCCCTAGCAGTTGAAGCAAAGTTGTTCCAGTTCAATCTCTATGAGCATCTCTTTGTCCCTTGCTGAAGTATGAGGCAGGCGAGAAGCCCTATCTGACCTTCAAGGTGGTGTCGCTGGTGCCCTACGACCGGAACCTCATTGACGTGGGCCTCTTGTCAAAGAAGCAGGTACGTGTATGCCTAGGGCCAGGTAGGGGCATTCCATTCCCTAGTCCTTACAGCCTGTGCCTCTCCCTACAGATCCAGTATCTCAACACCTACTACCAGGCCATCCGCCAGCATGTGGGACCCGAGCTGCAGAAGCGGCAATTGGATGAGGAGTACGAGTGGCTGAGGAAGAACACAGAGCCATTTTCACACAGCCACCTGCTGGCAGTCCACCTGGCTACTGTGACACTGAGCACCCTGGTCTCTACACTCATGGCTGGGGAAAAGGATTGATGGGCACCACAATGCCCCTTATGCCTACTCAACCCAAACATTCTGACAACCCTCCCTGCCTCCACTCTCCTAAATCCCAGCCCCCACTGTCTGTGCAAGTCCAGAGATTCACAGGTTGGAAAACTCCATCCTACAGTAACTTGCCTGTTGGGTCTTCTCCATCACTGATATATGGGACAGTGTGTGGTCATGAACAGATCCCCAAGGACTGTGCTAGGGACCCCACATGGGAAGAGGATGGACTCCCATTGACACTTGTGCAAATGTGTTAGTTCCTGGTGGGTGGGTATAAGAAATGGATGGGTTGGGGAAAGGAAGGGAAGAGTGGCAGCCTGGGATAAAGTTCCATGTATTCTGCACCATTTTGTGACACAGAAACCCAAATTCTCTGAGCAGAATAAACTATCTAAAGCAAATTATGCAGATTTGCCTTTAAAATTCTTGTTGACTTCGTTAGGCAAGCAATGTAGAAAAGGAGAGGTGAAAGTACTTCTGATCTCAAACAGCCATCCAGAAGGGCAGTGACTTATTGAGAAAACATGCATACAGGGGCTAGCTGTTATCTAAAGAGGAATGTTGGGGGGCTGCAAGGATGGGGTCTGGGTAGAGGCATAGCTATAGCTAGATGGAATGGGCCCAGGTACAAAAGATACCCTGGCCCTCTCTTGCAGCAGCAGGGGATGCAGCTGCACCAGGCAGTGTGCCGCCCCGCTCCCCCCCCAAGCTCACAGGTCCCAGTGCAGCTGCACTGCCTGTCCCTACTATAATACCCTTCGTGTCACTGGATTGCTTGGCTGTGGCCATGAATGAATGAATAATGGCACTGGAGGTAGCATATTGTGGGAGCCAAGAGTCTGCCAGGTTCCTAAGAATGGAGATTTTCTTAATCTGTCTGATTTATTAAGGTCCAGGAGCCAGCAGCAGTTGTTCACAGGCATCTTGACAGAGCAGTGCCTCTGTTGATAGTAAGGCAAGCTAAATTAAAGCCTGTCCACACAGATGTCAGGCTTCTGCCACTGAGCTCCAGCGTTCTTGCGCAAAGACTCTCTCCCTTCCTTTGGGACTTGGTCGTGCCACCTTTTCAACTTGGGTCCCTCAATATCCCACAGATGGGTGTAGGCGGGCCCACGCCCTTCACTGGCTCAGGGTTTCAGAAGTCCCCAGTTCACATGAAGCTGCCACTTCCTTCCTCCATAAGCAAATGCTACGCATTGTCCAGCTGCTACCAGGAGTCTGATTGCAGCAAGAGCTGCTCATGTGACACAGTGGTTTCCTGTGCATTTCCCAGCATCTAAGCTGGGGGGGGGGGGGGAGAGAGAGTAAGCAACTGAGCAGGTGCTGCTCACATCTCCACTCTGCTTTCCCTTCCCTGCTAAGCCACGGAGGAAGGACAGCCATGCTGCGCCGCAAGCCGTCCAATGCCAGCGAGAAGGAGCCTGCACAGAAGAAAAAGGTGAGTGCAAGGTCTACCAGGACTGCCCATCTCTGCCAAGATTCACGCACTGGGATTATTAACCCTCCATCCAGCAACACTGACACTGCCCCCACATAGGAGCCTCTCAGTTCAGCCACACACACGCACACCCCAGGGGATCAGCAGCTCCCAGAACCACAGTATTAACTGTGGGTACCCTAGAAACTGGAAGCCCTGACATCGGTACATAGCATGCCCCTCGCCCCTGAAACAAACCTGGGTGTGAAAAGCAGAACCTTGGGAATTAGAGGGTCAAGACTCTAGCTGCAGAGGGGTCCAGGTCCCTGCCCCTTACAGGCTTGGCCAACCCTGGCATGACTAGCCCCTCAAAGCAATGGGGCCTCCTTCTCCTTCCCTCACTCCTCTCCCTTGTGCCGTGCTCCAGCCTGACTAGTGAAGTCCTCTCTCAGGGAGAGTAGGGCTGCATGGTACCTTCCCCAACCCTCCTCCAGCAATGGGTCACCTTCCAGACCTTTGGTTGCTTCTCTGCAAGTTGCCTTGGTGCTACTGTGGGGCTAGCAACAGCACAGTGAGGTAAACTTGCCATGCTCTAGCTCCCCTATGAGCGCTAGGGCTTGGGCAGTATTGGATGAGTGAGGGCCCTGCTGCTGCCTGGAGCACTGGAAGGTTGATTTTGCCATGCTTGGTGCTGTCTGCACACTGCTGTTGAGGCAATTTGTGCTGTAGCACTGATTCATTGCTGGGGCACTTGGCATTAGGGAGCTAGCGCTATTGGTCCCAGCTTCATGGTTTCCAGCAGCACTGCCATCAATGGGAATACTCTGGAACTGTCCAAGTGGAACGGGGAGCAGAGTCTGGATCCAGTCACAGGGACACTGCACTGGCCGCTGGAATGGAGCTCTATGTGCCCCTTTGCCGGGTAGGGAAGTATGTTCCTGGCTTGCTCTCTCATGCATGCTCGCTGCTTCCTGCCTGAGCAAATGCATCAAGGGAGGGTGGGTCTGCAGCGAGCGCTGCGACTCCCAGCTGCTTTGCTCAGAAGCCTGTGCAGGAGCCACCCCAGGTCTGCAGCTCTCAGGTGTTTGTGGTTCTGAGCTGCACAGGTCACATGGTGCAAACCACTTCCTCTGGCAGCAGAGCCTACAGCGTGCAAAATGCTAGCAAAAGTGAGGCACCAAGCAGCCTTAGACCAGAGGAGCCTTCAAGATGGACACAGCCCTGGGCCGAGCCTGTTGTGGCTTCCTCAGACAATTCCCCCAGCATTGGGGACTCCCACTAGGGTAGCACTGGCTGCCTTCCCCAGGCCTCCTGGTGACCTGGGCAAGTAGCCAAACTGCGTGATGATGATACAGCAAAATGTGGCTGCCATGGTGCTGCAGCCAATAGGCCCTGCAGCCAGCATGGCCAGAGGTCCCAAAATACTGCAGGTAAGAGTACTTATTTCAGTACTCTACAGCTGTACATTACTCAGTAGAGATACAGACCCACAGATCAGGCACTCACCTTCACAGTCTCATGTTTTTAATATAGATTTGGCTGCCTACAAGGGGTACCACAAGGCCCCACTGGGGAAGCTGCCCCTGCCAGGAGGCTCCTGTGTCACAGCTGTGTTCCTCATTGCAGCTGGTGCTCCATCAGAAACCAGAGATGATAACTTCAGTACAGCTTTTAAGTAGTTCCCTGAAACCTATAGTCAGAAACCCATGCTCACTGCATTTTTCCCATTATTGCCAAAGTAGAAAACACAGTGAACATGGGTTCCTGCCTGTAGGACAAGGGAGCATCCTGGCCTGCTTCCTTAAGAATCACAGTGCCTAGTGCTGGAGAGCCCAGAACCTAAGTCCCACAGCAGGAGAGCCCAGCAGAGACAAGCAGCTGGAGAGCAGATCAGGAGCATCTGTTCAGTCTACAAGAAACAGTTGACCACTTTGATGTCTGGAGGGGGTTGGTATTTATTTTGGGGGCAGGACTTGGAAGACTTTGACTGAGGACACCCTGCAATTCAATATCATGGGCAGTAGCAGCCATTCATAGCAACCCAGGTGTAGTGGGGAAAGCATTGTAACTTGCCTTCAGCCACATACAGCTTCTGCTCAACAGCCCCAAAGCCCGCCTGCCTGCTCCTTCTGCAGGCCATCGACTGGCACACAAAGCCACCCCAGTTCATTAGCCAGAGCTGAGGCAGAGTCTATGAGAACAGAACTCCAATCTGTGAGCACAGACCTCTCCACACTGCCTGGCACCCACCGATGCCTACCCCAGGTACCAGTCCTGTGGGCTTCTCCATACTGCCTGGCACCCCAGATACCAGTCCCTCAAACCCCTCCGCACTGCCTGGCACCCACCAAATATGTACAACTAGGACCAGTATAGATGTTTATAGACATTTGAAGGACAGTGTTTTCTACATTAATGAGATCCTCAAATGCCAACCGTACATAGAGCCTGGTGACTCTTGCTCTTGCCAGGGACTACATGTGGCCTCCCTTAACACAGATACCAACTACAAGGATTATAGACACATCTGGGTAGGACCCACCTTACTCCCTAGATATTGAAGTCTAAAGACACCCCACACCCCCCAATTTGTAGCCACAACTCAACAATAGTGCCAATTTTGGATACAAGCAAAACTCTACAAATTAAGACAAGATCCTGAGAACACACCCTGCTATTCCTCTCCCAAAAATTTTTGCTGAGTCCCCCAGCAAAACAGCAGCTCTGTGAGAGGCTGAGCACCAGTGCTAGGAATACAGTCTGGCCCACTCCTCCTTTTTCCTGCCCCACAGTGAGCTCCCCTCACCCCATATTCAGCCCACAGCAGCTTGTACTTATCTCCAAAGCAGCTCACAGGTAGAAGGGCTGCCCACTCCCCAATTCAGCACATGTTCTGGAAAGCAAGAGGGGTTGCTTCCCCATCCCATCATGTACAAACAGAGGGAAGAAGACAGGAGAAAGTCATCTTAACTTAACCCATTCCTGTAGTAACTGTCCCCTCCATCCTCACACCCATTCTTACCCCCTACAGTCAGACCTTGCTTCTCGGTATCCTTGTTCCCTCCTCCCCATGGCTCACCCACTCCTCTTGCCTAGCCCCTTCCAATAGTGCACAGGAGGCCTTGACAGACCTCTCCCATTGCGTGTGGATCCTTGGCTCCCTCTGCCCTGTCCCCCACCAACCCCCAGAGGACGGCTGCATGCGCAGCATAGAGTTACTTGGAAGTGTGCTGGGGGAGGTGTTATAATTTGCATAACTTCCCTTTAGGAGGATGCTGCAGGAGTAGGGGGGTTGTGTTAGTGCAGGCAGGCTAAAAACAGTTGGAGCAGACACTTAGAGGGTGAGGTTGTGATGGTTCTGCACTCTTGTAAGACTTTGCACCATAAGGTGCACTCACAGTGGTATTTGGTTGGAGATAGTTGCCTTCTAAGTCACTTTAACCTACCTCCCTTGTTCACACAAGTAAAGGGGAGTAATTACCTTGTCAAACAAGTGGGGTTAAAACAGGGGAGGCTCCTACTCCAGGGGTCATGCTTATTGTGCTCTGTTGAGGGGAATTACCTCCCACTGTGCAGTCCTCTGCTATCCCAGCAGCCACCAGAGTATGGCCCTCCTTCAACCTCTCTGCATCACTTGTTAGCTCACAGCCTCACCTACCGCTGCAAATAGTGGGAAAGGAGGGAGCGGAGGAGCCATTCAATCCTGGTTCCCCCTGCTTGTGAGAACAGAGGGCTGGAGGCCACTGCAGAGGGACTCGAATAAAACCCCAGAGCTGGTCTGCTTGTGGAAACACACGCACAGTCTGGGCCAGGGCCTGAGCAGGCTCTTTCTCCCCAAGACAGATGTTTGCCCAGTGGCTGTAGACAGATCCCATGCGGGTGGAGCAGGGTGATCGGAGAGGGAGCAGCTAACGGCATCACTGAGGATTACACCTTTGGGGCTTGTGGCAGGCTTGGTCCAGTCTCTGGTTTTGATGCATTATCACCAGGTGAAGCCCTATTTCCATAGGTTATCCAGGCCACCACAATATTTTTTTTAAAGGGGCATGGTCACATTGAAAGGGGGTCAGGCAAAAGAATTCCATTTTGTTCCCTTTCTGACAGCCTGCCCCTTCAGAGCAGCATGACATCATGATGCTGCAACCACATCAGAAAGGGGTGGGAGAGCCCTTTTGCCCCACCCTCATTTAGCAGCACTCAACCAGGTCAAAGCATTAGGGAACGACTACAAGGGAACCTTGATGTGACAGATGCCTCAGAAAGTGCCCTGACAGAAGAGGTGGCAGGAATTCAGTTTCCTTTGCTAGGGTTGCCAGTGCCACCCTTTGTGGTTTGATGCAGACTCCCAGTTTGACCTATTATTGTAAGTCACGGTCAAGCCACAAAAAGGTGGCAACCCTACCTTGGACGGATTTGGTCTGGTCTTTCCCTCTCTTGACAACTTTTACCCCAGGATAGTCTTTTCCAGCTGGTTCCGAATCTACCCTGTGCCAGTGAGGAATACCATCCTTCAAGCAGAGTGGGACTGACCCAGGCATGCCCAGATCCATTGGGATGCAGGCTTTAGCGAGAGCTGAGGAAGGTAGCAGGGGCTGCACCATTGCAGGAAAGCCTGGGGGATTCTCCTTCTCAGACCCTTGCCTGTCTTGTGTCACAAGAACCAGCGTAGCTTTGTAGCTTAGCGAATACAGTACTGGCCTTGAACCCAAGAGACTTGGATTCAAATCCTGTCTTAACCAGGAATGCACGAGGTGGCCTTCGGCTAGTCACTCTCTTTCAGCCTCATCTCTGGGAACAAATATGATCTTGATTTACCCTCACAACAGGTAAATGGAGGATTGGAAAGGATTATTTACTGGTGGGCGTGAGCCGCCCTGAGCCTTTTGGAAAGGGTGGCATATAAATTTAAATAAATAAATAAATAAATAAAGGATTTTGAGCAAAACGAGATGTCAGTGCTGGGGATGCTGTAGGGTAGGGGTGACGAAGGCCAGGGGAGCAGGTGGTTGTAGCCATGGATGAAGGGCCTTATCTTACACCCTCTGCTCTGCCCAGCTCTCACTGCAGCGCTCCAGCAGCTTCAAGGACTTTGGCAGGACAAAGCCCAGCTCCCCTGTGGTGAGTGAGAAGGAATTCAACCTGGAGGAGGAGGTGAGTAGCTACCTTTGACAATGGCCTGGCCAGCTGTACATTCCCACCACCTCAGGCACATGCTCCCACTAACACCTTCCTACCAGCTGTGCATACTGTTTCCTCCTTACACCAGCTGTTTCCCATGCTCCCCTGCCTGCTACTGTGCCCTCCCACCTCCCTGCACTCACATTGCTTCCCGCAGCCAACCACGCGCTTCGACCCACGTAATCCCAGACCCAGCCATGGTGCTCTACGGCTGTGTTCTTCCCACAGGTCCTTGTGGGTGACCCAGGGAGTGCTGCTCCTGAAGGCGCCAGCAAGAGCAGCAGCAGGCTGAAGCTGGGCAAGAAGTGGAGAGCTGCCATCTCTCGTACTATGAACAGGAAGATGGGCAAGCTAGCAGCCCAGGCACTGTCAGAACAGGTAAGGGGCACAGCCCAGACTACAGTGCCAAAAGGCCCACAAAGTACAGGGCTGATGCACCCTGCTGCTCACTGCACAACTCGTGTTCTCAAGTGAGGCCAGGGCAGGAGGGCCACCTGCCCAGTCCATCTATCCAAAGGCTGTGCTCTCAAGTTGGAACCGCCATGGGGTTAACTGCTTCACTGCTCCCCACATTCCAACCCATGGGAGTGGACTAGCACTGAGCTGTGGCCCTAGAGCACTGCCATGGGGACAGGGGAAGGTTTAATTCTTTATCTGGGTGGGGATAGACATTTACCCAAAATGGCACAGGGCAGGCTATTCCTGTGCGGGCATGGAGGAGGGGGATCACCTTGTCCATCTGCTTATGAACTCCATGTTATAGATCGCAGATCAAAGCTACCAACTGTCCCTATTTTCCCAGGACCATCCAATTTTGTAGTGGACTGTCCTAAGATAAGAGCTGTCTCAGTTTGTGGCTCAGCCGAGGGAATGAACTAGAGCTAAGGGAACAGAGGGAAGAGAAAAACAAACACAAAGTTTTTAAACAATAAGAAAGCAAAGAAGTTGGGGGGGGGGGGGGGGACTATAAGGAAGTGGCCAGGCAACTGTTATTTACGCTGTCTCATAACACTAGAACTTGTTGAGGACATCAATAGGCAGCAGTGTGAAAACAAACCATAGGAAGTGCAGTATTTCTCCACACAGTGTCGAGTTAGCCTGTGGAACTCCCTACTGGAGCAGCTAATAGCATAACTAGGTTCAGAAAAGGATTCAAGGCCAGCCACAGCGGGATCTGTTAGTCAAACCTTTGGCTGCAGAGAGTAAACAACAGGGAAAGAATCACTGTTTATTATCCATTTCTTGTGCACTTCCTCTGAAGCGGTCCGTGTCAGAGAGAGAATACTGGTCAGAATGGACAGCTGGCCTGACTCAGCATGATAGTGACTGTTTTTAAAAATAAAGACAAGTAAATAGGAAGGAAAGAAAGAAGAAGGGATACACAGAATCGTAGAGCTGAAAGGGACCTCAGGAGTTATTCAGTCCAACCCTCTGCTTGGATACAGGATGATTACAGCTACGACACCCCTGACAAATGGCTGTCCAGTCTCTTTTTGAAAGCCTCTGGTGATAGAGATCCTACAACCTCCCTAGCCAACTTGTTCCATTGTCACACAGCTCTTACTCTTAGGAAGTTTTTCTAGATATTTAACCTAAATGGAGATTTGTATCCCACCCTTCTTAAAGCAATATAAAACAATACAAAATATAGAATAAAAATATAGATTACAAGTTTTAAACCCAATAGAATATAAATACTTAAAAACCAGTTGAGAAAAAATCCCTTCTGTAGAAATGCAAAATAGTTGCTTGCCTTTTTGATGGCAGCCCTTTAGATATTTGAAGACTGCTATCATGTCTCCCCTTAATCCTCTTTCCACTAGACTAAACATACCCAGTTACTTCATCATTTCCCCATACAACTTGTTTTCCAGATCCTTTATCATCTTTGGGGCCAATCCATTGCCTGGCACATGTACCCACATGGCTTGGGCAGGTGCTATAGGCCCCATGCTGGGGCTGCGTGTGCTCCTCAGGGCATGGGATTGGCTACAATGTAACCCTCCTCTGAACCCGCTCATTTGTCAATGTCCTTTAAAAGAGTCACCCAAAGCTGGACGCAGTACTCCAGGTGAGGTCCGGCCAGTGCTGAATAGAGTGAAATTATTACTTCTGTTGACTTGGAGATCCCATAATCCTAGACTCCAGCAAAGATCTACCAAACACTGTCAGGCAATTCAGATCATGGCCCCTTTGGGATGCCAACCTGCAAGTAAGGAAGTTCTGTCTTACGTAGAAAAGTCTACAGAAGATCACCAAGCATGGGCAGTACATATAGAAAAAGAGGCTGTCAACTGCATCTGTGTGAGCGTGACAAATTGCTATCCGCTCAGGAGCATGCATTGTAAGAAGGGGGAGGGGAGGGAATAAACCTGAAATACATCCAACTGGATTTATAACCAAAACCTCTAGCGTCAATCTGAAAAGCCAGTACAATTCCTCACCAGCTGCCAAACTTTGATGCTTACCAGGTAATTGCTTCCCAAGCTATGCAAATAAGCCTAGAAACATGAAGCATCATTTGCATATATGGGTGTTGCAAATGAGCATGGCAGCTGAAAGGCTAATTTGCATACCAACAGAAGCAACTCTTTGGTGATTTTACAGATGTAAATTATGATTATAATCCTGGTGGGTGCAGGTCCCTTCCTCTTCTGATCGAATAGGATCATCAGTGTTCCTGACCTGAAGTGCTGCCTCTCACTCCACCCAACCCCCATTTGTCCAAGCTGGCAGTACCTCAGTGTAGATGAATTTCCTGTCACTCCAAGTTTTGGGATCTGCACAAGGCTCCTTGTCTTTTTGCTCCTTGTCTTCTTGCTCCTTATTGTCTTTCAAGTTTTCCTGTTCTTTGCTTTGAATCCTTTTCCACCCATCTTTTATTTCTCGTTATATATGTCCCTTTTCTTCTGCATCATTGACTCCATCCATGATACATCCTGTATTTGAGTATGGAAGAGGTTTTCCCATAGTGTGAACAGTGAGGTTGCAGTTACAGCCTCTTCTAGCTATGTTTGGCCCTGCACAGCCTGGCACTAATAGTTCTTATTCTTCAGCAGGGAGAGGTAGAGAAAGAGGGCTCCATGTCCCCAACTAGCAGCCTCAATGAGCAGAATCTAGAGAAAGTGCCTCTCTCCTACATGGAACCAGTAGAGGATGGTCACTCCCCCATCAGCCGCCAGATCTCCAGTGGTGAGTGGAGAGTGGCACAGCTGTGCCAGAGAGCTTAGCTGACAGGAGAGGACATCTGCCTATGCTTAGTGCAGGCAACATGGTTGCTTCCAGGCCCCCAGGTCAGGTCTCCTATATGTAACAATGCAAACAAGCCAGAGTGTTCTAGTCAGGCAAGCCACAGGGCCCTTGTTCCTCTCAGTTGCTTCTCCTCTTTCCCCAATACCTGGCAAGGCAACCCCAGGGGACCCCTGAACCTGTAGTGTCAGCCAGGCTCATTCCCACCACTGTGCTCAGGAGGGTGCTATGGAGCTGTCTCACAACAGTAGGGTGCTGTTTAGGTGCCAGCTCTCAGCTCCAGCCAAACCAGTCCCAGTGCAGGCAGACATACACCAGTTAAATGACTAGGGCTCCTGGCACATTTCCATGGTGTTTGGCTCAGAGTGTGCACGGGGCATGGCCCACAGCCATGGTCAAAGCACCCCAGGGTCTTTTAAGGGCAGTAGGCTGTGCCCCTTCTGATTCTTGCTCCATAGCAACAAAGAAATAGCATCTACACGAGGCTCTGGGTAGGGGCCTGAGCTCCCAGGAAGTCAGGGCAGCCAGAGCTTGGGAGGAGCACCTGTTACTGTACTACAGGGGGTGGGGGTGGGGTGTCTGACTATCACTCAGAAAGGCATCAGTGAATGCAAACAGGAGACCCTTCACTGGTATGAGGCAGTAGGGCATGGCAGTATCCTTTTCAAAACCCATCCCACCCTGCACTGGTCCCTAGTCAAGACTGAACTTTCCCTGCCCCTACCCACCTTCTGTTCCTTACCTGCAGGGAGTGAATTACAGAGTCCCAGATATGTAGGCAGTAACCGCGACAGTGTGAGGCTGGAGGAGGCCAGCCCACCATACAGTGGCCCCTTCCTTGGGAAAGCACGGGTCCACACGGACTTCACCCCCAGCCCCTACGACAAGGATTCCCTAAAACTGCGGGTGAGTGGATTCCTGCCACGTCCACAAAGCCAAACAAGGCAGGGTGGGGGACAGCAAGCAGAAGAGGCAGGAACGGGTCTCACCCTTCTCCTATAGGAGAGACCTGAAATAGCCAGAGGCTACTGCGTCCAGGGGGGCTGCTTGCTTTGTATGGTAACATTTTCTGGAATGGTCAGCTCGGCTAGACAGCTTTGGCTGCAGAGCCAGTTGGGGTCTCACTGAAGGGCAAATGTAGCCCATCTCCGAAGTGCTAAGCAGCCACGGGTGTCACTCATGGATGGGTTCACGCTAGCATGAGTGAGGACACAGGATCTGGCAAACACAAGACAACAACTAAAACAGCAATCCCATGCCCTTTCAACTCCCACACTCCTTGGCCTGATGCAGTGCTCCCCACATGGACAAGCACTTCATGCCATCAGTCACCACAGAGCCTGCTGGACAGAAGCCCAGAATCTCTCCCAGGCTCCCTCTATCCATCCCAAAGCAGGCTCCAGGTGCAACTAACTCCTGAGGCATGGTCCCACACCCAGTCCCTCCTAGGTGTAGACATGCTGAAGATGTCCCAAGGGGCTGCTGGGCTCAGAGCTAGTTTTCACCACCATCACCCGAGCCCCTTAAACACTGCAGACAGCTGCACACCCTGATATGACTTTAGGCAGGCCATGGGTGGGACAGGGCTCACACTCTCCCCTGGAGAGAGGCTGCAGCATTGCCCCTCTTGTGCTACCTGGCAGCTTCCTTACAGCCCCAGCTCCCACCCTCCGCTGAATTGATTATGGGCAGGGATCCATGCACTGTGTTTTCCCCATTGACACCACTGGGGAAAGTGGAGTGAACATGGGTCTCTGATTATGGGGGAATCCCAGTTCTCAGTTAAACAAGTAGTTCTGGCCAGAAAGCATCTGAACTAATAGTGCCTCTCTCTGCCCCAGGTGAGATCATCCTCACTACTATGAAGTTTGGGGGCCCAATTTATCTTTGGGCCTTCTGCCCCTCTAACAGATTTGGCTGAAACCAACTTGTAGAATCAAACGTTATTAACAGGAGAGGGACACATGGCAATTGCTTTTCTTTCCATAGGAAACCAAGCTAAAAAGCAGTGTCTTTCCAGCCTGGAGAGTAAGGGTGAAGCGAGATGGTCAAGGCTCCAAAAGGAGGCAGAGAGAACACCCACAGGTCCTAGAGCTCATAACTTTGCAGCCACTTTGGTGGCTTATGGGTCCAATCTGTTGGTGGTAGGAGTGGGGATCCAATTCTGTCTGTTCGATGGTTGCAGGGTGGCAGGTTTGAGAGCTCCAGTAGCAAGACAAGCTAGACAAGCCAGGGCATCAGAAGGGACATAGGTTGGAATGGCCCCTAGTGAAGAATATGGAATGGGGTCCCCCCATGCCCCTCCCAGTGGCAGGGAACACAAACACTGCTAGGGAGTTTGGGCCCTACCCCCATTATAGCTACACCCTTGTGCAGCAGGCTTGCACTACAAGTGTAAACAACAAGCCCAAAGCAAATCACTTCCCTGCAGCTTGGCTACCTGTGGTACTTCTGAACCCCGTTGCAATAGGTTCAGCACGTGTAGCATTTTGCTTTCCAGACTCCAGTAATGTTGTGAGCTCTTTGCTCCGAAGCAAACCCTCTGCATTCAGTTCTGAATTATGCTTATAGGTATAGACACCTTTGTTTGCAGGAACTGAACACAGTCCCTGTGATCTCACCCTCAGGGAAGGGGAGGTAGATCAGGGTGGCTATTCTCACTCCTACTTGCATTTGGCACAGAAAGGTGATATCATCTGCATCATTGAGAAGCCCCCCGTGGGCACCTGGACTGGAGTGCTCAACAACAAAGTGGGTTCCTTCAAATTCATCTACGTGGACATCATCCTAGAAGAAGCTGCACCTGTCCGAAAGAGCATCTCGCAGAGCAGAAGTAAACGGCCCAAACCCAAGACCCTACACGAGCTGCTGGAGCGTATCAACCTGCAGGTGAGTGCAAGTCCCAAGAGCAGCAGCTCTGCAATACACAGAGCTGCCAGCTCACCTGATATTAGGTTTCTCTTAGAAGCCCAGGTTCTGGAATCACAGGATTTCTTGGAACACACTGCTTCTGCAAAATCATGCAAGTTTCTATGTTTTGGAAGCAGAGAAAAGCTGGAAATAGGGTCCCGAAAGGCTCAGAAAGCAGAGGGTAAAGCAAGCCACAAGCTGTACTAGTGGCTCAGTTCCAGCTCCTAAGCTTTGTGCACTGGGAGCTAGTGATGTTCCATGGGGAGTAAGTGCTGTAGCCCTGTGGGTCTCTACGCTCAACTTCCTGCAGAATAGACATGCTGCAGCGCTCGTCCTACCAGGGTAATCAGCCCAGTTACCACAGGAGTTAACCCAGCTCAAGTCCCTGCAGACACACCCTTAGTGGCTCCTCTCAGTTACAATTAACTCTGTTCCTACTAGAGGTGGGTAAGCAGATTCATCAATGCCCCAAATGGGCTTGGTGTATGCCAGTACAAGAGGCCCTGGCTGGACTCTTGCCTTGCTCCCTCATGGTCAAATGCCAATTCAGCCAGGCTGCCATGGCTTAAAGTTTGGCAAGGTACAGCATAACACTTCCCTGAGCAAGTTAACATATCCATGTAGTACACACACACACACACACACACACACACACACACCTGAGGTAACACCTATCTCTTGTTAAACACTTATGCAGACATGTCCATTAACCCCAGCCAGTCAGCAGGGGTTATTGAACTCTTCTCACAAGCTGCACGTGGCTAGGAAACTTTCCCCAGGTTCCAAACAACTGTGTTGCTACCCCAGGAAAAGACTGCTTTACTTTGTAAGTAGCAGTGTCCCTGCCCACGGGTGCAGCGTAGGTTAACTTCCACTGGACAAGACTCATGAAAGAGAACCTGCTGCAGGTCTCCATGGTATGGTGAGTGCCAAGGCTACATGAGCCCCAGCTGGCTAATAGGTGCAGCAGTTTTCTCTGCTCTCTTGGGCCTCAGGAACATATCTCCACCTTGCTACTGAATGGCTATCAGACACTGGAGGACTTCAAGGAACTGCAGGAGACACACCTGAATGAGCTGAACATCACAGACCCCCAGCACCGGGCCAAGCTGCTCACAGCTGCAGACTTGCTACAGGACTATGACAGTAAGTAGCTTGCTTACAGTCTAAGGCCTGTTCAGGATCAGCTCCCTGCCCCCAAGGAGCCCCTTCTTCCCCTACCTTGAGTCCTAGAGAAGGCTAAAGGCAGGGACCTGTGTTCATTGTGTTTTCCCCATTGACAGAAATGGGGAAGATGCAGTGAACATGGGTCCCTGCATGCTGCAGGGAAGCCATCACTGCTGGCACTCATCCCAGCTAAGTCCTGCCTTCCATACAGCAACCAGTTACTCTGGAGCTCACAGCAGCATGCGACAGGCAACAAGAGGGCTCCTCGAAGGATGCATAGGGCAGCCCCTCCCTTCCATCCCAGTGAGACACAAATACTGCCCCTCTCACTGACCTGCTTCTCTCCCTGCAGCAGCCAGCGAGACCGAAGGAGACAGCTTGGAGCCCCAGCCTTCCCCATCAGACGCCAAGGGGGATATTCCCCGCGACTCTGGCTGCTTTGAAGGATCTGAGACTTTGGAGACAGGGCGGGACGATATGGAGCTCAGCAGTGTAGAGGAGCAGCTTCAGGATCTGTCGCTGGAAGAATCCTCTTAAGACAGTCCCTCCCCTTGGTGCTGGTTGGAAGCAGATGGCCCTTCCTGGAGCACAGGTGACAGGCCCAGAGCCTGGGGAAGTCACTGCAAGTCCAGCAGACACTCCCCTGGGATGCATCATTGACTACACTGGGCAGACCTCTCTCGAAGCATGGCATCCATGCTGGGCCCTCTTGGCCTCACCTGGAGAGGTAAAGGCCCTGGCTTTATGTTGATTTCCTGGTCTCCACCAGAATCTCCTATTTGGAGTCTTAATGAATGCTACTCAGAGGGTGTGTCGCTGTGCCCTGCCCAGCTTTTCTTTGCCCAAAGAAACAAGACATAGGGAAGGACACAGGTAGCCCCAGGACAACACCGATTAAACAGTTATTCCAAGAATGTCTGGGGCTGCCCTATGCCTGCACGCAATGCAGCTCCACACAGAGGCTACTTGGGGAAACATAGTGGCTGCAGACGAGGTTCATTGCTAGGAGTCAGAACAAGATCTTGTTGCCAAGATGAACAGTCTGCTCCCAACAGGAGTCTGGAGCAAGCCAGTGGTAGGGAGCTTTGACATCATCTAGGGTGAAAATGACACCATCAGCACAAAGCAAAATGAGTAGCTACTCCCTTCCAGAGAGAGATGGGCTAGCCCACCTGGGCCTCACCACTGCTGCACCAAAGCAGTGTGGGATCCCACTTGCCTCGAAAACCAGAGTGGCTGAGACTCCCGCTCTGCAATGGCTGGGCCATGAAGGTGCAGCTCCCACTACAATTAGTGGCAACATCTATTTACAGCCAAGGCCCAGTATGACAACCCCAACCTTGAATCCCAAGACTTCCATGCTTGGGTTCAATGGGGCAGAAATGAAGGAAGAAACATTGTATTCAGTTTCTTTTGCTTGACTCCCAATAAACATGCTTTCATATATGTCACTTAGTCTGCTGGCCTCCATCCTCCACAATCCAGAGCAGAACACTTCAACAGAGATGGCTCCAGTCCCCAGCTCATGGCCACTTCGATGAAGTTACTCCAGCTGCAAGTTGCTGCACAGTTCCATGCAGAACCAAAAGCCTTCTCTCCGCATCAGGGAACTCTCAACACACAGGCACGTAACTAAAGCAAGCTCCTACCTGCGATCGTTTCCCTCACCATTTCAGGGGCACCTCAAAACCTGGCCTTAGGAATGCTATTTCCAGCCTTTAGCCAATATTTTAGCATCAAGGCATGAAAGCGACCTGCTTGACTCCAAGTACAAAGGGCATAGCTTGTACCCATGCCTCCCATCCCCCCCAGGCCCAAGTGGAGACCAGAGGTCAATCCTATCTCTCTCCTCCATCCCTGGCACAGGAACTGCCTGAGAGAGCAGTCTTGCTCCCCTTTCAATTTTATTAAAGAGGCAACATGGTCAGAGAAGGAGCCACTGCCAAAAGAAAGGCAGCTGCAGAGCTGGGCCTCCTTATGCCAGGCAGACCGCAACAACAGCTGGCTGGGACTACAGCCAGACCCAGACTGGCAGTGACAGCCACAACACCCATCAAACAGCAGCAGTGTCTCCTGGCAGTGCTTGGGAGAGTCAGAGGCCACCCCATGCCTGTACTTGCATAAGCCCCACCCACAGACAGCCCCAGGGACAGGCCACTCTGCCTCAGGAGAGGCACACAGACAGATGCATAAAGCTCCACAGCATTTAAACTGATTCAGATTCCTTCATTGTTTCCCAAGAGGCTTCCTCCATGACCCAAGAATGCAGATAAAGCCCCCAGGCAGGCAAGGCAGAGGCAAGCAAGACTCTGCTCTGCTCCTTAGGGCAGTTTGACACATTACATTAGAAAATATATCAAAAACAAAAATACATTTTTTGCAACAAGTTCAAGATTTGGTCAGTAGCATGTTGGGGTGGAATTTGGCTGCAGTCTCCAACCCTCCCAAACAAGGAGTGCTTTAATAGGCAGGTGAGCACCTCTGGATTGACACCACCCCCTAAATCATGTCAAAGCAGCAGGGATGGCCCACCCAAGCTGACCATGGGGTGGGGGCATGCAATGCCCAGACTGGTCCCCAGGGCTTGGCTGGGGAAGGGGCACTGTATGTGAGAACAGGCACCCAGAGACAGCACCTAAGCTGCTGCCAAAGGGCAGGGAGGGGTGCATTGCTTGACCCCCATCATTAATAGGGATTTGGGGGGGGGGGGAAAGACCCTGGAAATTTCAGACCAGAACCCCCTTGGCTCACTCCTTGTAGAGGGTATGAGTTCAGAGTGCAGCAGGACAAGGGCTCTGGCTATATGGTGACTTGCACCTGACCAAGGTGGCCTGCTCCCAAGAGGAGGGCTCTCTTGCTACTCTGTCATTCAGAGAGCACAGCCCTACTCTGCAGCCATGCAGCAGGGTACTTCAGGCCTAGTCCTTCCCCACACTGCCCTGCAGGAATGTTCATGGTGTAGGCCTGCAGGCTGCCCCACTAGATAGAAATCATTTCCCTACCCGCAACTAGCAAGGAGACAGCTAATCATTAACACACAATAAAGAAAGGTGGGGGGAGGAAGGGTGGAAGGAAAGGAAGGTCTGAACTCAGGGTAGGCACCTTGCCTAATTCAAACCTCAATGCCCTCCAAATCTAGAGTGCAGGGGAGTGAAACAAGAGCCTGGCTGCAGAGCAAAAAGGCTCAATGAGACAGCAGAACATGGGAAGGAAAGCAGGGACTGAGTGGCAGCAATCCCACCAGGCCCAGAAAGCCCTACTGCTTGGAAGAGGGACCAAACCCTGCCCTGGGCCCTGAGGGAGCCAGTGCCTCAAGACTCTCTCCCCACCAGACCCCTCTGCAGGCAGCTTAGGGGCAGGAGAAGGAAAAGGAAGGGGCTGGCCATTCTCTTGATAAGAGAAACTGAGGCCAGGAGTCACCTTCGGAGTTGGGCAATGGGCAAGCATGATCACCCAGGAGACTACATGAACCTGCTACATCATTTGGAAAAAGGGCAGATGTAGTGAGAGTGCTACTGGCAAACCTGAGGTGCCTGTCTCACCCACAGGTGGCTTGGCCCTGCTGGCACTGTAGTGCTAGTCCCCTGTCAGCTTAGAAATACAACACTGCCACAGACTGGGGTGGGAAGGGGAGAACACTGGCACTGTCCCATCTTCCTTTTAGCTTCTCCTCCACTCCAGCGTAGGGACGAAAGCTAGGGCCAGATGAACATGCCCACAAAGCTTAGTGTTAGAGACCCACCACGGAGGCCGAGGTCAGTAGCAAGAGCCTATGTGGGGCAGAGATGCACAGTACTGTGACTGGCACTCACTGCACTGAAAATGGCTTGCACCAGGCATCCTCCAGTCTGCAAACTCTAGCCGGAAGAGATGAATAATGACTAAAGCAAACTGGCCAAGTGGGACTGATTGCTTGTCATCCATCCATATGTCCAGCTGTCCCCATCTTCTTGGGCACTCCTATCCCATCGCTTCCAGCTTGGAGTAGACAACACAAGCAAGTTCCCTTCTGGCCCAGAGACTAGTGCTCTGTCTCTCCATGCTCCTGAGATGGGATGGGCAACTCCACAGCTGCAGACAGAGTCATCTCTGGCATCTCACATGTTGGCCTGGGGACCTGGGGAGAGAAGAGGGGAGGCATGATTTGGAGCAGATACTCCCATAAGTCATCCCAAAAGGAGCTGCACCATGACGGCCTCTCAGGGCCATAGCCCCTTCCAAGCAGCACTGCCAAATCCTGCAATTGGGGGGTTGCTTAAAACTTTAACTTGAAACAGTAAGAATCTCCGCCTTCACTTAAACGTTAACTCTCTTGTTTGAAAGCCTGGCTGCAGCAAGGCCAAGGCCCAGAAGTTAGAGAGAACTGAGCAAAAAGGATTTCCAGAAAATCTCACAGAAGTTGTGAGCCATGGTTTGAAAAAGCCAGATATTTTCAAATAGCTGACATGCTATTTGAGTATTGGAGTGACAGCCGTGTAGACAGCAGCTTCCAGCAGGCTGATGGTGCTCTGGAGTTTACTGGGAACTACCCCCCACTGGGGTCTGGCTTCTACAGTACCTGACTGCCAACACTTGTTTAAGGAGACACGCTCCCAGCAGACTGACAGCAGTGAGAAAGCCTCTGCAGCACCACCACTAAGCACACACAAATCTCATCCAGGCTGCTCGAGATCAAGACCCAGGGCCCTTCCCCTCCCCCACACTGTGCTACCCTGTCTCCAGACACTAGGCAGCACCATTGCTGCCTGCCTTCTATCCGACTTCCACTCTAGTCTTCTCTCCACCTGGAACTGGAATTTTCCAGTGCCCACTGTGACATGTTTGCTGACTTCTTTGCGGATAAAAAAATCGCCGATTCATCACGACCTTGATGCTACACTTGTGACAGGTACCGAACTAGAGGTAGGGGAAGCCCCACCATGTCAGTATTTGTGGGATCAGTTTCAGTGGGTGTCGCCTTCTGACGCAGCAGATGTCCTTGGAACAGTGCAGGCCCCCCGTTGCGAGTTAGATTCCTGCCCGTCCTGACTGGTGAAAGCCAGCCAGGAGACAGAAGGGCCGTTGCTGGCGGGGGTGGGCAATGCCGAGCCACCTCAAGGAAGCTGTGGTGCGGCCCGTGCTCAAGAAACTATCTTTGAGCGTTGACTCCCCGGCCAGTTATTGCCCAGGCTCTAATCTTCCCTTTTTAGGGAAGGTTATTGAACAGGTGGTGGCCTGGCAGTTACAGGGGCATCTAGACCAGGTCAGTTTTCTTGAGCCCTTGCAGTCTGGCTTTCGCCTGGGGTTTGGCACGGAAACTGCACTTGTGGCCTAGATCGATGACCTATGTCGTGAATTAGATCAGAGCAGATCATCTATTTTGATATTGTTGGATCGGTTGGCGGCGTTTGATACCATTGATCATGAGATGTTGGTGGCAAGGCTGCGGGACCGGGCCGGGGTGAGTTGGATTGTTTAAAATGGTTCCACTTATTCCTGGCAGGGAGAACTCAGCAAGTGGTTCTCGGGGAATATACGTCATCACCCCAGGACCTCACGTGTGCAGTCCCGCAGGGTTCTATTCCTTCCCCTCTCTTGTTCAGTGTGCATATGCAACCCTTGGGGGAGGTCATGAGAAGGTTCGGCGTACGATGTGATCAGTACACCGATGAAACACAACTTTACCTCTCCTTTTCTGGAGATCCAGTCCTGGCCATCTCGGTGCTTACCCCGGTGCTTGGGGGACTGGATGAGGGCGAATCGATGGAGATTGAATCCTGACAAGATGGAGGTGATGGTGGTGGGTCGGGCTGGGGGGTGGTAGCTCCCGTTATTGGCGGGGTCTACCCCCCTCTAGCCGCTCAGGTCCGTAGTTTGGGGGTGCGCCTCGACCCACAGCTCCGTCTGGATTGTCAGGTGGAGGCTGCGACGAGGGGAACATTTCGCCAGTTACATCTGGTGACACGACCGCGGCCGTATGTCTCCAACTCAGACCTGACAACCATCCTCCATGCTTTCATTACTACTCAACTGGACTATGTAACACACTCTACATGGGGCTACCTTTGAAGACTGGTGCAGAATGCAGCAGCTCGTCTCTTAACGGGGACAGGTCACCGCGAGCACATTACACCTGTGCTCCGTTCTCTGCGCTGGCTGCCTATAGTCTTTCGGGCCCAATTCAAAGTGTTGGTGATGACCTTTAAAGCCCTAAACGGCTTGGGGGCTGCTTATCTGCAAGACTGCCTTGGGTCATTTTGCAGCCCCTGCGGTCAGCCAGGGGCGCCCAACTTGAGATCCTCTGGGTATCCCGGATGGTAATGGCGGGGAGGATATTCTCGGTGGCCGCACCACTACGGAGGCCCATTTATCCCCGGACCTCCCCTCTTTCCAAAGATTGTGTAAGACCTGGTTGTTCCACTGGCCCTTTGGGAAGGGGGGTGCTTTTATTGCCTTTTCGCACACTGCCTTTTAGAAAATTTTAATATTTTAATATTTAGTTTTGTGTGTTGATTCAATGTTTTACTGTTGATTTTTACTGTTTTACTGTTGATTTTATATGTTGTTCGCTGCTCTGAGCCGCCATGGTGCAGGAGGATGCAGGGCAAAAGTGTATAAAATATAAATAAATAAAATAAAGAGTCCGTGGCAGCAGCAGAAAGTAAGGGTCCTAGGGAACCCTCCACTCCACCCCTTTCCTTTTCCTAATTTTGCCACTATTGGACCATAACAGAGGCACATGGCAGGCAGACAATGGTGCTGCCACATGGTGGCTGGAGGTGGGACAGCACAGTCCCAGTGGCGAACCAATAGTTGGGGCAGCAAGCAGGACCACTGAAAGCCTGGGTCTGGGGTGGTCATCCCACTTGCCACACCTGTTATGCCAGTGCTTTCCCTTGTGACTCCTGGTGGAAAGCAGAGCTTATACCTCTGTAATGAAATGCAGGAACAATTCGGAGCTCCCTTCTGCTGCAGTGAAGGAACACTTACCGAGCTAGGTTCTGTGGGGACCCTGCTACCCTCCAGGGCACCAGCAGGTGCCACCACACCGCTGGCCTGGGAACCGGGCTCTTCCTTGGCACTGGGCTCCAGTCCGGCACTGCCTTTCTGGGGTCCTCTCTCTTCTTGGGCAGCAGACGCTAGCATGACACTCTCCAGTTGCTGCTGCTGCAAGATACCCCGTCTATCCAGCACACTGCAAGGAAGGGAGTTAGGAATGTTAGAGAGCTACCCAAACCAAACCACATGGCTAGAAGAGGAACCAGACAATGCTCCAGCACTGCAGACGTCCATTCTCCTCCACTTTGTGCTAGTCAGTTATTCAGCACAGCAGCATGGCCAGCTCCTGGTCGACGAGAAAAGAAGCACTCCCATGGCTCAAAGCCACTTTCCAGGCTGTAGCCCACAGGGCAGACAATATCTTCTTTGCCAGAGGGGATTGTTGCTTTATACATCTCCCATGAGATATAGCATGAACACCCACTGCCATGGGTACACACAAGCAGCCTCCTCTCCCCTGGGGGTGGCAGAGTGCTCATCCCCCACAGCAGGTGGGGCGCAGACACGTCATCGCACACCAGATATTCATCAGGTCCATGGGCCTCCCTAGCTCCAAGAAGCAGGCCTGTGGCCCAAAGTCTTACCTGGGGGGCAGTGGCCCACACAGAACCTCACAGCAGTTCTTTAAAATGTTGCCGTGGCTGTAGGGATTCTGCACACGGTTCTTCCCAGTCCACGAACCCTTTATCTGCAAGGAGAACAAAGAGCACTCTCAGGCTCCACTGCACGCTGCCAATACTGACCTACCAGGGGCACTGCAGAGCTGGCTCCTGCTCTGCTGTTACATGAAGCATGGATTTGAGCCTACTTATTTCAGCTTTTGCTCTGTCATTGAGACACATCATGCCCAGCAGGCTAGAAAAGCCAGAACATTACTACTTACTCATCATTTCTCTCCCTGGAGTGGGCATCCATCACAGATATATCAAGGAGATAGGAGAGACCTCCCTCCTCACATTCCCTGTGGAAGTGGATTTCCCATACTCAAATTTGGGCTCACTAATAGACACTAACTCTTCCCCACTCCTCCTGCAAATGTCTAGCTAAGGAGGGATGGCTGCATCGTAGTGCCCTTATAAAGCCATGAATCAGGAAAGGGCAGAACCCACCCCCTTCCAAAAGAGCAACAAGATACAATCAGTGAAGGGCTGCCCAGGCCTGGTGGCATTAAGAGACTTCTGAGTTGTGAGGAGCCTGCCAAACCCAGCAGCAAGAAGTTCACCAGCCTCTGCCTGAGGGTGCCTGGCTCTACTTACTCTGTACTCCAACCACTTTGCCATGGCCATGCAATGCAGCCAGCCTGAATGCAAGAGCCCCTCAGAGTTGAGCTGAGCCTGCTTTATGGCCATTTGTACTCATCGGCAGTCACCTGTTCTCAGTAAGTCCTCATGCCAGCAGAGGATCCTCCCAGAGCTTGGAAGATGCAGAGGAACCCCAATGACCATGGCTTATGAAGACCAGGTGTTCATGAAGAAAGAAGGAAACTAAAGGAGGTAGAGCACTTAAGAACGGAGTATTACGGCCCAGTACTGGGATAAGGTACCTCCCCATTCACATAGCTCCTATGGAGATTGCACAGTGCTAACCTTCCCTGGACATTCCTACCCAATCCAGTTAAAACCCTGCTGCTGTGCCTGGGGCTTAGGGCTCTGCAGAATTTCCCTCCATGTGTGGGGCTGCAGGGTAGGGAGGAATGAGGACCAGGTCAGGAAGGGACACCAGGAGGAAGTCACTCACATCTTCATTGGTTGTCTGGTTAAGCGCCACCAGGAAGGTGTGGAACCCAGTTAATCCCACCACAGACCATAGGGTGAAGAAACAGATCAGCACCTCCAGGACCGTGAACAGTGGGGTTAAGGAACAAGAACCTTAACACAGCACAGCTTCACTCCTCACCACAGACATCTCACCCATCCCATCTCTCAAGGTTAACTTGAAAGCACTCTGCATAGGCAGGATGGACACAGGTGCTGTAGGTTCCTCTTGGACTCTCCACCCTCTCCCTCCATCGTAGGTCAGACACACAAGCACAGTGCAGGAAAGGATATGTCCCAGGGGTTTCTTTCAGTGTGTTCAGGAAGCCAATCTTCAGGGATTCTGTGTGACAGAAGAAAGCAATTAATCTACAGAACATCTACAAAACCCAACACACAGGTCATGTTCCCATCCTCCCACTAACACATAGATGGGGAACCTCATGCCCAGGGGCCAAATGTAGCCCAAAGCTAGTTTTATTTGGTCCCTTTCCAGTTCTTGGATCTTGCCCCTGGATCCAGTTCCTATCCCAAGCACTGAAAGACTGAGCTCAGGAGAAGGGGAGCAGAGATGAGGGTATGCCCACAAGGATGGGGGATAGATCCAGGGGCACAGGTCCATGATCTGGACCCTTCTCTTCCTCAGCGCATCTCTTACACACACCCTTCCCGTTTCTATGCAGCTTTTGGAGCTTGTACTAAAATTTCAAAGTAGCCCCTGGAAGGGGAAAGGCTTTTTTCCCTGCATTAACACCACAGCCCCTTCCCCAGAAGTTGAAGCCAGGACTCACTCAGTGCCACGTAGACTATGTTGAAGGAGAAGATGTAGATGGTAAGGAGTGACAGCGAGAGGATGAAGAGATAGAAGTAGCGGTAGTTCCTCTTCCCCACACAGTTCCCCACCCAGGGGCAGTGATGGTCAAAGCGCTCTGTGGGAGTCAGAAGGATATCAGCACTCTACAGGACCCACAACTGATTCATGCAACTCTTGGCAAGGAGTCCCTACCCTACCACACCCCAAGCAGAGGAGAGGGGCAGCTGTTTCCTTTACCTGTCTGCAACCTGCACCTCCCAGGAAGCAGGAGTGTAACTTACTGCTCTACGACCACTTATTTCTATAATGCTACTAGGCATACTCAGCACTTACAGTCACAGATTTTCAGACAGGTCCCTGCCCAGCAGGCTTACAGTCTAAGAAGGAAAAGGGGGAGGGGAAACACACTGGAAAAGACACACACACATTCCCATTTTACAGATGAGGAACTGAGGCTGAGAGGTTGTGAACTTGCCCAAGGCCACCCAATGAGTTCACGGGCTACGGCAAGATTCAAACTCTGGTCTCCCAGGTCTAGGGCTGAAACTCGGCTCGCAATTCTTGCCGGTTCCTGATGAGAAGGGTTTTTTTTCTCATCTCACCAGACAAGAAATGCCCCCCCCCCCCCGCCCCCCACTTCTCGTCAGGGACCAGTAAAAATTCAAGGGGGACAAGCACCCTGGTAACCTCCAGCCCCTGCCTGGAGAGAAGAGAAAGTACAGGCAGGGCATTACTCACTGTCTGAGGGGATCCCAACCCTGCCACTGTCCTCCGAGCCATGCCACCGCTTCCCGGGTTTGAGTTTTAAAAGCAAGGGGGGAAAAAGAAAAAGCCTTGGGCATGCGTAAAGAGCTCTTCTGCACATGCTCCATCCTTTTCAAAGATAGCGCCTACAGGGGTGCCCAGGGGGCTTGTCTTTGTCCCATTTGCCTCTGGTCCCCGTGCTGACCCCCCTGCCTGCAACCCCAGCCTCTCAAGTAATTCACGAGAACTCGAGGGGACCCCTCCCCTGAGAACACCTGAGTTCTTGCCTCTCCCTCTCGATTCTCACAAATTATTTTCAAGAAAAAATGTTTTATCCTCGCTTCAGTCCTACCCAGGTCCAAGCTCAGCATCTTATCCACTCTCCAGTGTGAGAGCCAGTGTGGTGCTCAGTCTGCATGAGGCAGGTTCCTGGAGTAGCAACTCTTTCCAACTGGTTGCCTTTAATGGCCCCCTGAATCAAATGCCTTGAAAAAAAGCAGGACCCTGTGTCAGGGTTGTTACAATAATGATGGGAACCCTTTTCCTATAGAGCCATTCGGTGAAGAGGGTGCTCCTCCACCACCACCCTTGGGTGACAGTGCAGGGAGCTCTTGAAACAGGGATGAGGGTGTTATTTCCAGCTTAGTGTGGTGGCTCAGCAGGAAGCATATCAAGTGTTCGCTCCCGCCTCAACAGAGCAATGCTGCTGTCTGCACTCTGGTTAGACCATAGCAGAGCTGCTGCACAGGACCTGGCTCTGTCACTTACCCACACAGTTGTCACAGATGCTGCAGTGCGAGGCACGGGGCGGACGGAAGATCTTGCAGGTATAACAGTACTTCAGCTTCACTATCTGGTTGTTGATTTGGAAGTTCTTAATACGGGGGGGAGGGCGCTGGCCTGGAGGCACAGTTCCATTGGTTGCCTCTGAAGACAAAAGCCAATCGGATGATCAGATTACTCCAGCAGCCATCTGTCCCAAATCCAACCCTGGGAACCCAAGACTAGGGGAGCATAGGCCAAGGGCCCCACTTGAGTGATGAAACCGAGGGAAGCCAATGAAAGGAGCTGCCTGCATGGTGACTTCCCTTCCAAAAGAAATAAGAACATCCCTCTTGGGAATCTCTGTGCCTAGTCCCAAGTATGGAGAAGTGGGTGGGGAAGGAACACTCTTCCCCCTGTGCCAGGTGCTGTGTAGAGGGAATCAAGCACATTTTCCAGGAGAAATAGGTGTCTCTGAGTAGGGCTGCAGAGAGGAAAGGGAACTCTTGCCAGCCCGATACCTGATCGGTCAACACAACGTGGGCATCTCAAACCATTTCAGCCCTGCAAAAGCAGATAAATTGGGCGCATTCCCTTGTTCGGTCCACATTTGCCTATTTCCCAGGGCAAGACTACCAACTTCTGGCTCATACCACTCGCACGTTCACCTCCTCACCCTCTTGGGGTAACAGGAAAGCATACCCGCCTTAGCACAGATTAGGTTGGCAAGAGCTACGTGCCTAGAGCTACAAGCAGTAGCCCCTGCAGCATGTTGAACCTATCCACTGACCGATCTCCATTTCAATGAAGGCTGCTTCCTCAGGCAGGGCTCGCGGGATCACCCCTGGATCACTGAAGCTCGTCCGCAGGAGCATGGCCATCGCAAACAGAAAAAGGACTACTGCAAAGACAGGGATGGCTGGAGAAAGCTGGACTGCCAGGTAGCGGCACCTGTGGAGAAAAGCCCAGAGATGCTGTAGTTAAGGTCCAAGGCAGCTTCACATGCCTGATAAGGCCTCCAGGATAGGAGACAGCCAGGCAGAAACACTCAGCATGGATCTTAAGACCAGTTCCAATTACTCAAGTGTAACATCCCTGCAGCATAAAGAGCAATTGCTTAAAATCAGAAGGAATATAGGAAGAAAAAGGTGGCTCTCAATTCATTCTAACAAGCAATGGGTCCTTGTACTCTCCATTTCCTCCCCAGCTTCAGCTCACGTTCTTCTCAGTTGAAAACAAAGACATAGTCATGTGACCAGTCTGGGAGCATTTGCTATAATGGAGCACAACACACCCTGTCATGGAGGAACATAGGGTCACACACGTGATATACTGGCCTACATGTAGACTACAAGCAAAACATGCAACATGTATGTAATGTTACAATTGAGAACTGTAAAACCCAAATCAGAACTGACACGTGACCAAGCTCCAGGAAATAGAAAGACAGTTTGTTGATTCGTACCAGACAGATGGCCAGAGACATTTAATATGCTAATGCAGGCAGCCATTGCCTATGTGCAAGACACACAGAAAAGCTGATAAAGAGAACAAAAGAAATTCTAGAAGCCTCGAGAAGATACAAGGAGTTTCCTCCTGGCGATATAAGGAGTTGTACCCCAGAGGGGACAGTAACTATCAGGAACTCACTCAACATCTTGCAGCCAGGCGGGCTGAGCCGAACCATGAACTGAGAGGGGGAACTTTACTTTCTAGCAACCCTAAGACTGAAGACCCAGTCGCTTACATCAAGGACTGAAAGGAACTTTATGGACCTTTGTAGGGTAAGATGCTTATTTAGGAACTCAACCAGTATAGGTTAGGAATGTGTTATATTTACCTTTGATTTCTAGTAACCACTCTATAAGCTATCTTGCTTATGTAATCAATAAACTTACTTCTTATCTTTATGAAGAAGTGTCTGTGTCTAACATTGGAACACAAGTGAGCAACAAGAGTTCTCAAGCTCTTGCAAACCCAGAGATTAGAGAGTCTGTAAATGGGAAGGATCGGGCCCTTGAGTTGTCCCTGCGGCAGGCTTGAATCAGCCAGAGAGAGAAAACTGATTCAAGTGGACTGTACGCGAGGGAAACCGAGTCACTCAAACCCGGTAAAGTGGGAGTGCGGCCCTCCAACCCATGACACATCCCTCCTCCCCTCTTGTAGAGACCATCTGGCAAGGAAGACCACCCAAAACAAGAGTTACTTAAAAGCTCTATAAGGTGTCATCCTTTTCAGATGGAGACAAAGTAGTTCAGATGAACTCTTTTATTGAACCAACAACTCCCGATGGTGTGGGTATGCAAGCCACACAGGACTCTTAACTGTGGCAAAGTTCTGACTTGCTGAACTACTTTGTCTCCATCTGTTACTTTTGGGATCAACACAGCAACCACATCCTCTCTCTAGACCCTTTTCAGGGGCTAAATGTGGGCTTAGAGGGGGGTGGATCAGCTATTGGTCTCATGGTCACAGGAACCCAAAGGGGGCCGTCTGCTCACCTCCCAGGGCTTCCAAGCCAGAGTAAGACACTCTAATAATATTAAAACAGCATGACAAAGATACCAACATTTGTGGCAGTGTACATTTGTTAAAGGCTAATTTCACAAAATGCACATTGCAAAATTGTGACAAATCTCAACAAGAAATTTTAGACCTTGCTATAGAGGGGTGGGGGAAACCACACTTACCCAGGACTCCCTCACCCCCTTCTCTCCCTGCTGCTGGCTCCCCTGCTCCTCCCTCTCCCTCCTCCAACAGCCTTTGTCCAACCGGCCTACCCCTCATTCCCACCTGTGCCTATTTTAAGCTGATGAGTAGATTTTTGCACTACAGGTCCCCACAGCAAGTCCCAGTCCTGGCAAATTAGTTATTTGTATCCATTTTACAGCCCTGGTCATGACCCTCAGTTTGGGAGCCTCTGCCTTAGAAAGAATGGTAGCAATGCAAGAACAAACCACATGGTTATGACAGACAGGAAATTCCTCATTTCTTCAATTCTTCTCCATTGTATGGAGGCCCCTTTCCCCATTTGTCTCCCTCCCCTCAGTTTGCAAAGGAGACGGAGGATAGAATTGGTTTCCAATAGGTCTTCAATCAGCATAGTATTGAAGCGCCTCAGTAATGTTCAAGATGTGCTGTAAGCAAGTTCTCATT
The DNA here is from genome assembly GCA_003113815.1 of Sphenodon punctatus. Taxonomy (NCBI): domain Eukaryota; kingdom Metazoa; phylum Chordata; class Lepidosauria; order Sphenodontia; family Sphenodontidae; genus Sphenodon; species Sphenodon punctatus. The sequence goes on along the minus strand of QEPC01004147.1, from coordinate 105,060 downwards.
TTACAGATGTGAAGCCAAGGCAGAGAATAAAACTATGATTAGTGGCTGCCTCCAAATATTCCAGTTTGAGGGACTGGTCAACACTGGGTGGTTTTATATGTCACTCAAGCTGTGTGTTCAGAACTGCCAACATGGAGTAGTCCTGAACACACAGCTGGTTTTGTGGCAATTTTTATATTTAACAGCTTATGGGTAGCCAGCAGCTATCCACAAGCTGTTTTGGAGGGGATTAGGGGTGAGGGTGGAGAAGAGTTTACCAATCCTGGGGAGTTCTGGGCAACAGAGGGTTTGGTCTTGGCCATATTAAGCCCCTGATGCCAGTGTCCCGTACTCCCCAGAACTGGGGACAGCGCAAGCAGCAGCAGTAAGGTCTAGGGAGATGGAGCTGCCTCTCTGCCACCATCTTTCATGCTGCCTCTAGTGCCATGACACACTGGGCAGCAGTGACAGAACAGTGCTGGGTCCTCTGCCTAAGTTGTCCGGCACTTCCCAGCAACAAGCAGCAGTGCTGCTTATCCTGCCGCCCCCCCTCCTGCTCCAAGGGGAGCTGAACGTAGCTGTTGCACAGCCCAGTCTAGATCAAGCTATGTGCAACTACTTTTCCTGCACAGTGGACTTGCAATGGCCCAGTGCATCCTGTACGGTGGTAGAGCTTTGTGACAATGTAGCCACTACCCAGCCACAATTTGGTGGCAGTGATTACACATTACAGTAAGCACTCACTCATGAGTGGTTACACGACAGTGTAAAAACTAATGCACACATCCCCTTAGCCGTTTGTGGCAGAGCAAGAGCCAGGATCTAGTTCTTCTGGGTACCGGTCCCGGCCCTGACCACAAGACTCCATTTTCATTTGCTACACAACCATTTTTTGTGCAAATTCACCTGCATCTCTCCATATGCTCTGCAGAGGGAGATATGCAAAAGAAATTACCAGAGACAGGTTAGACAAGACACAAATTACTAGAAACTTTGAGAGGCCGAGCGTACGAGTATCAGATTTGCTCTGGGAGGGACCCTGGCTTGACTCCCAGATGAACCTGATGTGACCCTGTAGAAACCTCATCAGGAGTCTGTTAAAAGTAAATTTGAGGTTTTAGGCAGACTTCAGAATTTTGCCTCTATTTTAAACAAATTTCATTGCAACTTAAAACTAACAAGACTGTATCCCTATGCCATGGAACCATGAATTCCCTGCAGTTACTACTACTTAGTTCCACTACACCATACTTGGCTAAAGCATATATTTTAGGTGGGCATCTAACCTCTATTTGCAGGCTGAGTAATAGACACACTACTGCCTGCACTGGTCAACCCTCCTCCCCATTAAATATCGGTTCTTTATTTCTAACTTAATTTTGCCCAGCATCCTCCCAGCTTTGCCTTTCGTGCTCGATAAAGAACCCTTTGCGCTTAGCATATTCTGCCCATGAACACACCCATGTCAAATTATTCTCTTCGCTTTCTACTTGGTAAACTCAGACAGATTCTTAGTCTCACCAAAAGTCATTCTGCCCCCTACTGGTTGTGGTGGGGATCTACCCCAGTGTGTAAACTGGCTGTCCAGAAGAGACCCCATGAGAATTTCCTCCTTTTTCCTAAGTTCCCCCTGCTCGCACACTACCAGCCTGAGTTTCATTAGCACCCTAACAGTGACATTTCAGAATTTCAAAGTCTCACCGTGTACTGAAATGTGGCTGCCTGTGGGGTGGGAGCAGCCATACACACTGGAATCCCTCACCATGTACTGAAAAGCAGCTGCCTCTAGGGTGGTGGCAGCCATATATACTAGAATCCCTCACCGTGTACTGAAATGTATTCAATTCTACCCTTCTCAAAAATCCTAAAAAAAATCACCACACTTAGTCAAATCTCAGGATTTGAAACCCTCACAGTTTTATCCCAAGTATCACAAATCTGCCAGCTGTGCTGTCGTTATCCATGAAACTTATGGGGATCATTACCAACCACAAACTGGCCAAGGCAAAACCTTAATGTAAATCAATTAATAGGACAAGGCAATAGCCCCCCAGCCTCAGAGCTCCATATAGCAGCATGCGTTCTCCCCCCCAACCCCCGCCCCATAGAGCATGGGCTACTGCCCCAGACTCAGTGCCCCCATAGAGCAGCAGGCATTCTCCACCCCACCCCCATACAGAAGACTGTACCATAGCCCCACAGTGCAGTGACTGTCCCCTAGCCTCGTAGAGCCCCATAGAGCAGCAGGCATTCTCGCACCCTACCCTACAAAGTCCTATAGAGCAGAGACTGCCCCCTAGCCTTCATGAGCCAGGGCTTCTGGGGGTAGACAGGGTTCTCCAGAATAGGCTTCATGAGCACCCCCTCGATCCAGGTTTCAGTGGTGGGTCCAAAGTGCCAGCGTACATGCACTCAAAGAAGGGGGACTGGCAGAAGATACAGGCATCATTGTTCCCGTCCAGCACATCCTGGACCACCCATCCACAAATGGGGCACTATGGTACAATACGACCTGGAGAACCACAGAGAAGAACCCCTTGCAGTTCAAATACTTCTCCTTACTGTGGCGTAGGTAAAGGACGACGATGTGGCTCCCACTGGATGCCCCTGTGCAGTTCAGGAAGCCCTCCTACTGAAAGCTCTCCATTACCTGTGCGGGGTCAGCCAACTGCATCACCCAGTCCAGCAGCACTGCCACTATTGCCATGCAGACTTCAAAAATGGTGTCCACTGTGGAAGTTCCAACACCAAACTTCTGAGCAACAGAGCAGCAAGAATCTGGAGTGGCAAGCTTCCAGAATGTGATGGCCACATGCTTCTCCACTGGGACAGGCAACCGCATCACTGTGCTATGTTTGTCCAGTTGAGAATCTCTACTATCTGGAGGACAAGGTGCCAGGGCATCCTGAAGTTGGAGACCCACTCAGCTTCTCCCAAAGAGGACAGCATGTTCTCCCACCAGTCTGTGGTTTTTTCCTTCACCCAGACAAGCTTCTTGGCGGGTACAGCCCTGCACAGGGCTTTGGTGAGTGCAGCTGTATCTCCTAACCGAGTTCTTTGCCCACATCAGCTGCCCTTGCAGGGTTTTGATCCTCCTCTGCACCAGCTGTTGTCAGCTGAGGAAGGCATCTACAGGGTGTGAAAGCAAAAGCCGCCTCCTGAGTGTGGTGTGCCCCACTACTTCAGCCACAGATCAAGCAAGAGCCTGTCTGGGTCTTGAAATCACATTGCACTTATGACAGCTGAAGGCTTGGATCTGTTGGATGGCTTGCAGGTTCTGCTCAGCAGCAGAAAGGAAGGCCTAGGTTTGGTAACAAGCACCATCAAGTTCTTGGCATGCGTCTCCACGGCTGCGGCTCTACTATCCGAGAACTTGCATGCAGCACGTGAGCAAGTGCTCTCATAATAACCCGTAAGAAAAAAGCCACTTTGTGCGGCTTCTTCTTCCAACAGTTTTCCGTGGCTGGGAGTCATGGCAGGGGCAGGATACTGGGAATGGGGTGGTGGTGGGCAGAGCACAGTGCCTGCCCATGTGTTAACTTTGTCATGCTAAAGCTTGGGGGGTGGGGGGGGTGTCCACCGACCTCACAGAGTAGTGATTGCTCTTCCCACCCACCCCAGCCTTACAGCACCCCACAAAACAGCAGGCATTATCCCCTTGCTCCACAGAGGAGACTATCCCCTTCTCCCACAGAGCAGTGACTTCCTCCCAGTTTCATAAAGCAGCAAACATTCCCCCCCACAGCCCACAACCTACCACCACCACCACCACCACCACCACCCTGCCTTACAAGCTTCCCCGACTGCCATCTTCCCAGTCTCGGATTGGCTGCCATCTTCTCTGCTGCCTGCTAAGCTCCGATTGCCTCTGCTGACCAGCTACTGGAAATGTGCATGTGTTAGAAAAATCATCATGGACTGAACAGCTGCAGCGTGAACTACAGTTCACAGCAGCCCTAGAGCCACCAGAGCATGCTCCGTGGGGAAAAAGAAGCCACAGAGGGTGTTTTCAAAGTGAGATGCTACCATGCACGGCCATCCAGAAGTCATTCCGCTGACAGCGGTGCATGGAAATGTGTGCTCCTGTGAGCCACTCAGCACCCACTCATGGCCTTGCACTGTCAAGAAATCTGGAGTGCGCTGTGCAGTGCAAGCCAAAGAAGTGCGTGGCAATGGGTGCCCACACATCCCCTGCCTATATGACCTGGGGCAGCCACTTACACCCAGCACACAGGTTTGCCACTCATAGGCACTGTGGGCAGGGGACACGGCCTTTGCAAGTCACAAAACTGGCTGCGAGTGCTGCGGAGTCTGGTTCCACAGCACTCATGGCCGGGACATGTCAATTTCAAAGGCCAACTTCACGTTTCCCCCTCCCCCATGGTCTGGGGCAGGGGGAGTGCGTGGGGACTGCCGCAGTAGACACGCTGGGAGTCACTCATTAGAATCCCTTCACATGTACGCCTCCTGAGTGATTGCTCCGCAGCTGTGCCACTCAATGGTCACGAGGACACACACACACACACACACACACACACACACACACACCAAGCCTTGCTTGTTTAAACACCCCCCGAGAGCACATGCGTGACATTATGAACTCTCACATTGACTATTATAGTCAACAAGAAATTTACAACTTTAAAACTACCAGACTGATTTTGGAAGTTAAAAAAACCCCACACCAGATGCACCCCTGAATTCTCTAACAACAGTACAAGGTTAGAAGAAAAAAATAGAAGTACGCTTTGGACGCAATTAAAGAAAGCATCTGAAACCCAGAAGTAAAGCAATTTATACTTTCAAAGAGTTGTAACCTTTTTGGTTTTTGTCTGATCTGCATGAAATTAGGAAAGATTGAACCCCTCACCCAAGCAATTCGCTGTCAAATTTCACAGGATAAATGGTGCTGAATGTTCATGCATTCAACAGAAAGATGAGAGCTGGCCTTAACTATAGAGTGGCTCCTGCCACTAATTAAATGTCTGTACACTAATACTCCGAGTATGGGAATTAACCGGATGAACATGAAATCATAATGTATGAGGATAACTTATGATTTAATAGGCATCACCGAGACTTGGCTGGATGATTCTCACAATCGGAATGCAAGAATTAAGGGATACAGCTTTCCTGAAAGGATAGGCAAGATAGAAGAGGAGGGGGAATAGCACTGTATGTCAAGAATGTATACACCTGTATAGAAGTCTATGGGACAGAGTGGCAGTTCAGTTGAGTGTATCAAGGTAAGGATAAAAGGGGAAGAACACAGATGGGATACTATGGTGGTCTACTACAGACCACCAAACATGCAGAAAGAGGCCTTCCTAGTGTCACGGGGGTAGGGGGCTGGAGAGGGAAGGAGGTATGGGGGAAAGGGGATTCTACTCTCTCTCGGTACACAGATAAGACAACACTCAGACAACCAGAGACAACTACGCTTATCGCCAATACCTAGCTCGGTAAGGCTAGGGTCCCTCAGGGTACAGGGTGGGCTTTCCCTCAGAACTAGAAGGCAACCCTTTTCATCACAGGGACAAGGCGAGCAGTAGGTGTCTGCCTCGGAGAGACAAGTCTTACAAACACAAATGGAGACCAGCCACTCTGGGAAAGACACAGGGTCCAGGACACCATGCAGTCTCTGTGAGAGGGAGGAGGGGAGGGGGGAATGTTCCCTGGGGAGGAAAAAGGGTAAAGGGGAAATAGGGACAGGGAGGTAGGAGAGTGGGGGAACGGGCTTTCTTACTCAAGGAGATGTGCTAGGAAGACTGGGGGATTACAGGAATTATGGAAACAGGTACCCCACACAATATAACACCTCTCACCGTTTATCCAGGACACACGTAAATACAGGACCCTCTTCTACTCACTCTCACACAGTTCACTCAACCAGGAAGGGAAACACCTGGACCACTCATTCCTCCTAAGCTCCAAGAACAGACAATGAATCTCCAAGGCAAGGGGGCCAGTTTCTCAATAATGATTACCGGCGGGGGAGTCAGGCCCTGCCGGTACCTTTTATAGCCCTGCTTTCCCGACGCTGTGTGTGCTCAGGGCGGGGCCCAACTGCCCCGCCACCACAGCTGACGCCGTTCTGTGGAATTAGGGGGCGTGGCCAGAAGTGCGCTCCCTTACGGCGTGACCACGCCCCCTCATCTTCTCAGCGCCGCCCCTGATCCTTCTGCTGAGCCTCTGAGGCGGGCTCGCCTCCGGGTCAGCGGGCCCGCTGTCCCGGAATCCCCGGCTCGGGGAGGGTGCGCGCTGACACCTAGAGCAGATCACAAAAGGCTTCAAATAGGCATGAACTAGTGGTAATGGGAGACCAACTTCCCCAACCAACTGCTGGAAGACAAATTTCATTGTGCAAGGGCTGCATAAAGCTAAACATTTAAAAAAAAAAAAAAGAGAGAAACAAGTTACCAATGACACGTACAGATATGTAGCCCAGAATTATAGAGATTGTGTCAAGTAAGGCTAAGGCACAAAATGAGCTAAGGCTAGCGAGGGATACTAAAAACAACAAAAAGGTGTTTAAGTATGCCAGAAGTAAGGAGGAAATGGTTGATCCACCACTCACTGGAGATGGTGAAATTAGCAGATGAGGCAGAGCTTTTCAACTCTTATTTTGCCTCAGTCGTCACAGAAAATGGAAACTGTGTCCAGCCTGGCGACAATGAACAATGAGGGGAGAAAGACTGCATGCCAGAATAGATAAAGAAGTGGACAGAATACCTGGCTACTTTGGATGAATCCAAGTCTTCAGGGCTGGATTAATTACACCCTAGAGTACTGAAAGAACTAGCTGAAGACACCGAGAACCTCTGTCAGTTATATTTGGGAACTCCTGGAAAACAGGCGAGGTACCAGAAGACTGGAAACAGACAAATGTCCCCATCTTTAAAAAAGGAGGATCCAGAAAGTTATGGATGAGTCAGTCTAAGTTCAATACCAAGGAAGATAATAGAACATATTTTGACAGTCAGTCTGAAAGCACCTTGATAACAATGGAGTGACTGCTCATAGTCAGCATGGATTTGTCAGGAAGAAGTCATGCCAGACCAATCTAGTCTCCTCCTTTGACAGAGTAACTAGATTTAGTGGATGAGGGGAATACTGTAGACATAATAGATCTTGATTTCAGCAAATCATCTGACAAAGTTTCATAAGATCCTCAATGACAACTTGCAAACAGTTGTAGCGTCTCCCAGTTCACAAAGTGGATTCATGGCTCGTTGAAGAACCATAGTCAAAGAATGATCATCAGCGGCTCACCATCAAACTGGAAGGAGATATCGAACGGACTCCCGCAGGCCTCTGCCCTAGATCTGGCACTGTTCAACATCTTTATTAACAACTTGGATGAAGGGGTTGGGGCAAAAATACCTGTCAAGTTCACAGATGAGAGAACTGAGAAAAATACAATTGGAATCATTTTTAAAAAGGTCTTGATAGGTTGGAAGTCTGGGCTGGAATTAGCAAAATGAAATTCCACTGAGATAAATGTAACCAAATGCCCAAGTATAAGACAGGGATACCTAATTTGGCATCAGCACATGTGAAAACAATCTAGGACAGTGTTTCCCATATTTTTGATACCGGGGGCATGCTTCTTTTCAGAATTAAAATTGGCAACACACCTCATTCTCACACCCCAAGGGGGCGTGATGGCAGGTGTGCGAGTAATAAAAAAAAAACAAAACATTTTTTGAGGCACATTACTGCCGTTCTAATGGCACACTAATGTGCCTCAGCACACCTTTTGGGAATCACTGATCTAGAGATTGTAGTTGATCACAAACTAATAGGAGTCAGCAACGTGATGTAGCTGCAAAAAAGGCTACTGTAATTTTAGGCTGCAATAGCAGAAGAGCTGTTTCCAAGTCAGCAGAAGCAATAATTCCACACTATTTGGCACTTGTCAGACTCACCTGGAGTATTGTGTCCAGTTTTGGATGCCTTGTTTTAAGAACATTGACAAATTGGAGCAGGTTCAGAAGAAGGCAAAAAAGATGATAAAGGGTTTGGAAAGCAAGTCTTATGGAGAAAGGTTGAGGGAACTGGATATGTTTAACCTACAGAAGAGGAGAGTAAGGGGAGACATGATAGCATTCTGCAAATACCTAGAAGGCTGCCACCAAAAAGATTGATCTCTAGTAGTTTGGTACAGAGGAAAACAAATTACAAATGCAGTAGACTTAAGGTATGAACAGATATTTGTAGTGAATGGTGGTATACCTGCTCTATGCTTGCTGGGTTTATATATTTCTACTGGTTCTACTACATGCCTGAGGAAGGGCCTGTATGGCCTGAAAGCTTGCTTATTTCAACCAACAACAGTTGGTTCAATAAAAAAATATCATTCAAACCACTTTGTCTCTCTGTCGTGGGACCAACACAGCAATCACACTCTCTCACACCACTGGGTGTCCCTGTCTGTAACTGATCCTGTCAGTCGAACTGTTACTGTGAACTCAGTTCCTTTGATATGCCGTTTCCTAGTAAATAATCTTACAGCTCTTTTTAAATGTCTGGCACCTCTCTCTTTCTATCCACTCCCACCCATTCCATGCCCCCTCATAAATATCTGCTCTACACTTGCTCAGTTTATACATTTCTACTGGCTATGTTACATGCCTCCTCTGTAGCCCGAAAGCTTGCTTATTTCCACCAACAACAGTTGGTCAAATAAAAGATATAATTCAAACCACTTTGTCTCTCATCAAGAAGATAGCAACGAACTGTCCTGCACTGCTACAGATGACGGCACTAGAAAAAAAAAAAAGGGCTTAAGTTACAGGAAACTAGATTTCAGTTAAATATCCAGAAAAACTTCCTAACATTAACAGCTGTGCAGCAATGGAGCAAGTTGCCTAGGGAAGTTGTAGGTTCTCCATTGCTGGATGTTTTCAAAGAGAGGCTGAACAGTCATCTGTTGGGGTGTCATAGCTGTAGTCATCCCAAATCCAAGCAGGAGGTTGAACTAAATGACCCTCAAGATCCCTTCCAACTATGAGTCTATAACCTAGCACTTTGATATATGAAATTTCATCCTATTTCTAGCACTCCAATCAATGGGTTCATCCAATTCATCATGTATGCTTTTCTGATCCTTCTCTATAGCATCATCATTTCTATAGCACTTTCATTGTTCAACAGCTTTACAATTATTATCTAGTTCAACAGCCCTGTGAGGGAGGTCATTCTTATTCTCATTCTAAAGATGTACAACTGAGGTGAGGACAACGCAGCTCGCCAGCCACCCAGTGAGGTTTTGACTGAGACATGATCTGAATCCTGGTATCCCATGTCCAGTCCAACACCTTATCCTTTAAGCTATACGGGCTCTTCCTCCCAGCTTGGTGTCATCAGCAAATTTTATTAGTATGCTTTTGCTCGCTAAGGTAATTAACAAGCATATTGAATAAGATGGGTCCCAATATTGACCCCTGAAGAACTCGACTAGAAACCTCTCTCCAGCTTGAAAATCTACCATTCAACATATCCTTTTGTTTTCCTCATTTTAAATCAGTTCCTTACCTATGCCTTGATTAATTTTTGTCTTCACCACATTAAATAGTAGAATTCAATTTGATTATAAAATGCCTTATTAAAATCCAAATATCCTCAATCTACTGCATTCCCCTTACCTAAAAGCCAGTTCTCTCTTTAAGGTAGAAGATTGATCTCAAGATCTGCCCTTGGTGAACTCATTGCTGCATTTCATCATTTTTTCCACTTGCTACCATGTCCATAATTATTCTCTCAACCTTTGCTCTAAAACCTTACATACCAGATCTATAGTTACCTGGCTCATTTTTATTCCATTTCTTAGGGAAAACATTTACTATTCTCCAATCACGAGCTACCTTCCCTAAGCTAGCACCCCTGGTATCAGCACATTGTAATGGTTACAAAGGAGAAAGTGAACCTCTGCTTTAGGAAGAGAAATACAAACAAAGGAAGCTTTAAATCAAGAGCTTTTTCCTGGCTTATTTCAGCGATTAAAATCAATACATCGTGGAAGACACAGGGATAATGATTAGCACAAACTGAAAGTGCCAGACATCCACACCTCATAGCAAATGTACAAAAAAAGTTAAGCAAAATAAACAGACCTAGAACTAGCATTGCAAAATGAAAGTATCAAAACCTAGAAGAAGGCATTCAACTTAGAAACCTGACAAGACACCCCTGCTTCTGACAACCCTTGAGTGTCAGAATCCCCTGACACCACCTGTTACAAGAACTAGAGTACCCTTAGAAATTCCAATCCAGGAAGTCATGTCATCTGGACAATATATCAGAGATGATGAAATATAGTTAGCACTAAACATACATTGCAAGGATGGGAAACCTTCAGCTCGTGGGCCAAACACAGACCGTGGCTGTTTTTTTATTTGGCCCCTTTCCAGTTCCTGGATCTAGCCCGTGGATCTAGTTCCCATCAAGGACAAAAAGACTGAGCTCAGGGGAAGTGAGAGGAGGCCATGTGCTCAAGGACATATGGCACAGATCAGAGGTGGGGAAATAGTGGCTCAGGAGCTGCAAATGGCTCTTGTGCATCTGTGCTGCAGCTCTCAAGAGAAGTGGTTTCCCAGGGGGAGAGTGAAGGAATAACCACAACAGCGTTATGTTCTGTATATTAGGGGGTCCTTTCCCCAGGTGTGACCCCTCACTGTACCCTACAACTCAGCACCATACTATGTGCTGTTCATGTAAAAGCCAATACCAAGTCATTTTTAACAAGAGTTAATGCACCAGGGTAGGTCATGATGGTTCTGGGCAGGCACCTCACGTACTGGGGAATAGGTGCGGAGCGGCCATCAACCCTGCCAACAATTAATCAGACAGGGAATGGGGGCATCAGCCCCTACATACAAAAAGGAAGATGACTTTCGGAGAAGCCCCACAGAACTGCGTCTGAAGAGAAGTCCAGGTATGCGGCCAAGGACTCTGCGAAGCGGGAGAAAGGGGTTTAGTGAGAGTCGCCACTGAGCGTACTTTCAGTGCCCTTGTAATGACAGGGAGCTGGTTGGAATGACACAAGTACAAACTACTGACATGTAAGAGGCAACTAGGAGCAATTGGAATGATGGGGGGTTGGGTGGAGTAACAGGTATGAAAACACTGGGAGTGGCTAGAACGATGGGCGAGATAACACCAGAAGTAGCTGAGATGCCCCCACACCCATCTTTTAATTTGCTTTCTGTAGCTTCCTTGCTCCTCCCACACCTTTTGGCAAAAGAAGAGTCAAGAAAGACTGTATGGAGTTAGGTGCATTGCAGAATTTTACATGAGTTGGACAGAATTCCTTTGGACACATAACTGACAAAGACTGGGATGCAAGGGAAATGCTCCAATGAGGAAAAGTCTGCAAAGCAATCTCCCCTCCTTTCCATGAAACTGAGGAGACTGCTCCCAGGTGTGGAAAAAACTCTACTGGTGAAAGTGACCGAGCTGGGCCTGAAAGGAAAACTCGCTGGCTGGCTACTCCAGTTGCCAAGTAAACTCGCCAGCAAGTGAAACTACTCCCAGTTTCAAGCCAACCCCCCTGGTGAAAGTGATAAAGCTCAGGCTGCAAGGGAAACTCTCTAAAAGGGGGGCCTTTGAAGCAATCTCTCCACGCCTCTGCCTCCTCCCTCTCCTCCCCCCCCCCCCACCCGCGCCCTGAAACTTTCAACGCTGGGGTTAAAAGAAATTAAGTGGGACAAGGGACGGACTCAGGAGGGAGACTATATGTGGTTATATGTACTGAGAAATTGTATGCAAGTTGCATTGAATTCCTTCAGGTGCATAACTGAGAAAGCTCAGAGCTGCAAGGGAAACACTCTGGCAAGGAGGGATCTGCAAAGCAACATCCCCCTCCAGTTCCTCCTCAACCCGCTGGTGCAATTGATGAGGTTGTCAGTTTCACCAGCAGGATTTCTTTATTATTATAAAACACCTGGAAGCAAAGTTTAGGCTGAAAGGGAAACTCATTGCCTGGCTGCCAATCAAACTGGTACTGTGGCAGCAGGGGGAATTTAGTGCATTCCCCCTTTCAAAAAAACTTCAGTTAAAGAGAAGGGTTAAGGGGAAGAGTTTGTTGTTCAGTGCTTTCCTTTTTAATGTGTTTTAGTTGTGTTACTTTTAGTTGTTTATATTTGTTTACTGTGTTGTAAGCTGCCCGGAGCAGGAGGGGCAGGGTAAAGATGTTTAAACAAACAAATCAAAGGCTCTTGCAAATTCACTCATGCTCCCAAAAGAATGTAAATTGTAAGTCAAGGCTCCTGTCTCAACTTGCCTGCCATATAAGCAGAAGCAGTAAAGATGTTGTATAGTCTCACTTACAACATAGGCTCCATGCACCCATACTTTCAGCCCCAATCCTCTTCCTTTTTGCATGTTGGGAGCAACACTGAAGCTGGGTTAAGTAGGGGGCAGCTTTCCCTATGTGCTTTCATTTGGGTTGGGTAAAACAGGAAGAATGCAGACAGCAGAGGCTACTGGTAGTTTTTATCCTGATCATTATCTGGATGCGACTCCATTAAATACTGGAATTGGAAACATTAGGGAGGCTGGGCTAACCTTGCTGTTTCCTGCCTTGGTGATGTCCCTAGTCTGTAAGATTAAGGCTGTGCTGTGGTTGGGTAATATTTGAGCAGAACTCCTCCACAAAGATTTGTTGAGGAAGTAAAAATAGCACTGATATTAACATGTGTAAGAGTTTTGGAGCAAGAGGGCAGGTGCAGGTGTCTGAAATACAGATCTAGGTTTGCTACATTGTTGCAATACAAACACGGGGGGGGGGGGGGGGAGAGGGCAATGTTAGCTATAGTGCTGTGTCCTTACCAGATCAGGCCAGGAATAAAAAGAATAAATCAGGCAAAGAATAAAAGAAAGTAGCTGTATAGGAGTGCCTGAAACAGGTTATGTCCACAATTATTTCTCAAGAGTGATCACTCACTCACCTTTAGTCTTACTGGAAAAGCAGATCTGATGTGAGGGTTTGCTAAATTGTACAATGGTACACTAAAAATGTGTGGCAAGAAAGGACAATCCAAAATAAACAGCTGTACTGAGTCCAAGGGATGATTTTTGTGAGTACAGAGCAAGGGGGAGTATGGAACAAAGCAGTTAGTGCAGAAGCAGGGGAATCTGATTGTAAGCAGTAGTATTACTACATCAGTTCTCCCACATCCACAATACACTATAGTACCACATTGTAGGACATAAGGGGGTAAGTATTTCCCTGCCCATAATCACTTGTACAATGAGCAGATGGACTTGTGTAGCTGCCCAAGAAAGGAGCTATAAATGAGGGAGAAGTTGTGGCCACAGTGAAAACAGAAATCAAGCACATAATACTGGAGCAGGAAGGAGTTTTGCTGTCCCCAGCTTCTGTATTGCCCCCAACCTGCAAAGGAAGAGGATTGGGGAAGAAAGACCAAGACAAAGCGCGGGTGCATGGAACCTAAGTTGTAAGCAAGCACAATATGAGACACTATACAATGTCCTTACTGCTTACATGGCACGCAAGTTAAGGCAGAAACGTTAGCTTATGTTTTACATACTTTGGGGAGCATGAGTGAATTTGTAAGTCTCAACTCCTCTATTAAATTGAAAGTTTTTTGATGTAAATTTTCATTCACTGCGGGAGATTAGCTCTAGTGTTTGTATACAAGCCTTAACTCAGGAGTTATACAGTTTTTGCAGGAGGCTTTCCCTGGTTTTTTTCTCCTTTTCAGTACACAGTATTTTGCTACATAATGGCTGCTTTTGTAGTTCACAGTGCAACAAGGTTTTATCATTTCTATTTTTTATGGGTTTTATTTTTTTAAATTTTAAATGTTACAGGCTGTTTTCTCACTGCATAAGATAAGTAACCTGATTATTTAAAAAGTAGTATCAGTCACATGACCATAACATCTCACCCAAGTCACATTTGAACCCCCCGACATTCAAGCCTCTCTTCATAGCTCTGTCACTTTAGCTACTGGAGCAATGGCTGGCCTCTACAAATTCAGCTAACAGGCCAGGAATGGATACATACTTCCTTGTAAGTTACACTGCTATTTACTAGAAGATGATAGTGTGGCTCGGTAGCTAGGATTTGTGTACACCATGTTGGAGTTCTATTCCTCACTGTGGTCTCGCCTAACCTCGGTCAGCTTATTTGTAAAAGCAGGTACCAGTTCATGGAAACCATAGAGTTTTAGGGTTGGAAGGGACCTCAAGACTCATCTAACCCAACCCTCTGCTCTAAAGGCAGAGACTATCTTCTTCCTACAAAGTTGCAGAGGTTTGTCCAGCCAGGTTTTGAAAGCATCCACAGAGGGAGATTCCACAATTTTGCTGGGCAGCTTATTCCACTGTCAAACAGTTCTTACAGTTGGGAAGTTTTTCCTAACTGAAATCTACTATTTAATATTTAATTTAAGCCCATTCCCTCTCATTTTGTCGAACAGTGGAGAACAACTCCATTGTTAGTTTTTGTGGCAACCTTTAGGTGTCTGAAGACTTCTATCATATCCCCACCCACTCCCGCGTCTAGGCTAAACATACCAATTCTTTCTGCCTCTCCTCATATGGCTGGTCTTCCAGATTACCATTTTTGTTGCTCTCCTCTGAATCGTCTCGTTTGTCTACATCTTTCTTGAAATGTAGTGCCCAAAACGGAGCACAAAAGTCAAGGCGAGGTCTCACTAGTGCCAAGTAAAGTGGCACCACCTCCTTGTGTGTCTTGGAAATAGTGCATCTGTTAACACAGCCCCAAAATGGCATTTGCAACAGCATCACATTGTTGACTCATGTTCCATTTAGGATCCAACGTAACTCCTAGATCCTCCACTGTAGTACTATTACCTAACCAGTCATTCCTCATTTTACATTTGTTCTTTTGTTTTTTTATTCTTGCATGTACAACTCTGCATGCATCTGTTAAGTATTATTTGGTAGAGAAAGTAGGGTTTGCCATGTTGGTCCCAAATATGGGCAATAGAGGCAAAGTAGTGGTAATTTTTACTCAACCTGCCTGACGAAGGAACCTGTGATGTCAGAAACCTTGCATACCTCCAACAACTGTAGTTGTGGCAGTGAAAGATATCAAATATTTTGTTTCTTCCAGCCCAGCTCTCTAGTTTATCTAGATCCTTTCGTATTCTAATCCTGTCTTTCAAGGTGTTTGCAACCCTTCAGAACTTTGTGTCATCCGCAAACTTGATAAATATACTCTCCACTCACTCTTCCAAGTCATTAACAAAAATGTTGAAGGGGATGGACTCATGACAGACCTCTTCAGGCAGCAACTTAATACCTCTTCCCAAGTTGATATTCTATTAATTATTACTCTTGAGTAGAGTTTGTCACATTTCATTACTTTATAAAACTGGACCTTAGTCTGAGACAGGTGCTGAGTACACCATACATAACCAGTTCACTCTGAGCCTCTGGGATAGGGTGGGATAAAAATTCAAATAAGTAAATCAACCAATTAGTGAAAGATTCAAACTCATGATCACTTGCTCATCTTCAAATTTAGAATAGTAAAAATGGGTTTTATAGGGAGATAAAAGGAACTGCATGTTGCACTGTTAGGTAGGTTAAACAGAAAATATTGTGACTCACCCAAGGTCACACATTGAGTTTCTGGCTAAGGCAACACTTGAACAGGGCCTTTCCCTACCTCACAGTACTGAGCACTTAGCCACTACGCTACACTGGCATTCTTTCCCCGATTTGAAGAAAAACTTTGATATAGTCTTATTATAGCTTCACTACTGCTCAGTTAAAACATATCCTGAGTTTTTCTCCAACAAAGCCAGAAGCAGCAGAGAGCCTTTCAGAGTCTCAGGGATTCTTAGAGGCATCTTCCAACTTTATTGGGCTAGGAGGAGTCTCCAGGGATGTTATTCTATTACATTTAAAAGTCAGACCAAAATGTGAAGCCCTGTAGGCTCTATCTTGGATCAGAAACACAAACTTCGTTCAGTCTGCCTCTTACATCATCAGCAACAGTAATGATTGTCTGCAAAGGGGTTAGCTGGTGAGGATGCAAGAGGCACAATGGAATGCAGCTTTGTTCTTTTGTTGCTGGACAGGAACAGTAAGCAGCAATTATAAGGAGCACTTTACACACAGCTCATCCTCCAAACACCCAAAAAGGCAGGATGTCTTATTCCCATTTTACACGTGAGGAAATGAAAGCTGAGAAAGGTGATGCAATGCTGAAGTCGGAGGCAGAAGGAAGATTAGAATTCAAGAACTCTCATTCCAATCTCATGAGTACAAACAAAAACACACATGGCTTTGAGGAACAGATAAACCAGTTTCAGTGCCTTGATCCTAACCATGACCTTACACTAACCTCTTCTTAGCTACCATATGCAAGATCTAGCAAACCTCTACAGACATGGAGGGATTCCAGTCATATCTTCTAGGAGCAAGCTGGGTTTGGTTTAAGTTTTGAGTCACAGATCAAGACATGTTACTGCGGGGAGGAGACATCCAGGACCAGTAAGAGGACAAGCTCTAAACCACCTGAATTATGTTCTTACCAGAGTGGCCATCTGCTTGCCAAACGATTTGTAGATACAGCAAATCAGCAATGTATGGAATGACATTGGTATACCCACAGAAAGAGTTCAGAGACGTCCTGTTTCTGTGCATGCTAACGTACATGCTGGTTTCTGAGGTCGCCTGCACACAAGACAAGAGAGCGGGGGGACTTCTGCAAGCAGAAATGGCGGCAGGGGGAATCGTGGGAAGCTCCACTAGTGTGTGCAGGGTTTTAACCTCATTTCTGCCACGATTTCTCTCACGGATTACAGGGCTCAAAATCCAGCCCTGTAATCCATGAGTGAAATAGTGGCAGAACTAGACTAAAACTTTGCGCACAGGAACAGAACTTCCCACGATTCCCCCTGCCATCATTTAGGCTCACAGAAATCACCCCACCCTCCCGTCTCGTGCACAAGCAGCCTGAGTTCCAACAAGACATTTGTTTTATTTATTTATTTATTTATTTATTATTTAATTGTTTAACCCTCCCTTCCTGCTAATGGCAGCTCACAATATCAAAACATAAAATAGAAAAAAATACAAAAAATATAAGATACCCCACAACCCTAAACCCTCCCCTCTCCACTGCAACTCCCCAACCTCCTAACTCACCGCTATCCACCCACAACACCAAACGCCATCGTGAATAAAGCAGTTTTGTACTTCCCCCCCTAAAGGCGCACAAGCTCGGACATTGACGAGCCTCCCAGGGTAAGGAGCTCCAAAGCTGCGAAGCGGTGGCCAAGAATGCCCTCCTTGCCGTGGAGACCAGGTTAAAACATGGCACCTCCAGACAGGCATCCCTGGCCAATCGCAAAGGGACATGGTAGGCCTGGCGATCTATAAGTGGGTCCTAAGCCATTTAGAGCTTTAAAGGTCAAAACCAACACCTTAAATTGTGCCCGGAGGACAATAGGCAACTAGTGCAGATTCCAGAGCACTGATGTTATGTGCTCCCGGCAACCTGTCCTCATACAGAGCTGGACTGCTGCATTCTGCACCAGCAGCTTCTGAACAGTCTTCAAGGGCAGCCCCACGTAGAGCGCATTGCAGTAGTCTAGCCTCAAGGTAATTAAGACATGGATGCTGGTGGCCAGATCTGAATCAGGAAGAAAAGGTCTCAGCCTTCTCACTAGATGGAATTGATGAAAAGCACTCCTAGCCGCCAACTGAGATTCCAGGCACAGCGACAGATCCAGGAGCACTCCAAGGCTGTGAACCTAAGTGACCAGGGGTGTGGGGTGGCTGAACCACATCAACAGGGATTCCTTCCTTCCCACCCACCCACCCCCAAAAGTCACAAGGCCAGCCAACCATCACCACCTCAGTCTTGTCAGGATTCAGTCTCAGATGACTCACCTCATCCAGTCCCCCACAGCAGCTAGGCAATAGGTAAGCATCAAGACTGCAAGACCTAGGTCAGATGAAAGAGAGAGGTAGAGCTGGGTGTCATCAGCATACCGATGATACCTCACTCCAAACAATCTCACCCAGCAGCTTCATATACATGTTGAACAAGAGGGGGGACAAGATAGAACCCTGCAGGACCCCACAAGGAAGATCATGAGATGACAACAAGTAATCTCCCATCACCACCCGCCGAGACCTCCCCGACAGGAAAGAGAGAATCCACTGAAGAGCAGTCCCACACACCCCACGCAGTCGAGTCAACAGCAGCTCATGATCAACAGTGTCAAAAACTACTGATAGATCTAATAGTATCAACAGGGTGGAATTCCCTCTGTCGATTTCCACACATCGATCACAAACCAAGGCCACAAGTGCAGTCTCCATGCCATGCCCAGGACAAAAGCCATACTGAAAGGGGTCCAGGAATCCAACAGCATCCAGACGGGCCTGGAGCTGACACGCCACCACTCCGCTCATGCCTTCCCTAAAAAGGGAAGGTTAGACAGGCCGATAACTGGAAGGGGAGTCAGCATCCAAAGATGGTTTCTTGAGCAGAGGTTGGACAATTGCCATCTTAAGGGAGTCCAACAGCCTGCCCTGCCAAAGGGAGGCATTGACAAGCCCAGCCAGCAATGGCCCCAATGTCTCCTGGCTGGCTTTCACCAACCAGGATGGACATGGATCTAATTCACAACTGGTGGCCTGCACAGCCCCAAGCACATCCTCCCCATCGGTGGGTGATAGCAACTGAAATTGAACCAAATAAAAAATGAAGAAGGCTGGACCGCCACAGCCCCAAACTCTGACTCTGCCAAAGAAACGGTCACGCAAGTCGTGGTAAATATGAGCGATTTTGTCTGCAAAGTAATCAATAAAAATGTCACAGCAGGCACTAGATGACTCCAATTGGTGGCGGAGACCGGTCAGATTAATCAGACCTCTCACCACACGGAAAGTCTCCACAGGACTCGACTTCACAGACACTAGGATACCAGTAAAGAAAGTTTTCTTTGCCGCCTTCACAGCCACAGCATAGTCTTTCAAAAACAATCTATGCTGCAATCGGTCGGATTCAGCGCGAATTGAGCACCACCTGCACTTTAACTGCCTACCACTTAATCCATCTCAGGCCCTCTGTATACCACAGGGACCTGCGTTGGTACAGCAGTGGGGACACCTGGGTGCTACTGTGTTGACTGCCTTGGTCAGAATGCCATTTCACAGGGCAACCAGGTCATCAACAGAGCAGCCATCAAATTCAGTACGTAAATCCCCCAGAAAGTTCAGGAATCCAATCGGAGCCACAAGTCTGAGAGCAGACCAACGTAACCAGTCCATCACCCCAACGGGGGCATAGGAGGGTTGGGATCCGAGCCTTCAGGAGGGAACGATCCAGCCATGACAAGGGTGTTATATCAACACCCCCAATAACTGGAACCCCTGTTTCCAAATCAGTGCAGATCAAATCCAGTGTGTCCCCTTTTCATGTGTTGGGTCCACTACTACCTGGGATAGGCCCATGGTTGTCGTGGAGGCCATCAACTCCTGCTCCGCTCCTGAAAGGTTGGCCTCGGCATGAATGTTGAGATTCCCCAAAACAGTAAGTCTGGGCAATCTCAACAGCACCTCCAAGACCAGCTCAGCTAGAACAGTCAGGGAGGCTGCAGTGCAGGAGGGTGCTCGGTACACTAACAGAATCCCCAATCTATCCCCGGCCAAATCAAGCAAGATAGACACTCCATACTGGATGAGTAAAGCACTCGATACCTCCGGAAGGTCAAGGAATACCTAAACACCACAGCCACACTGCACTCCCCCTCCAGGCCCTCTAGCCTATGCTCCGAGCACGGAATACCCAGCTGACACCACCTGAGCCAGAACTGGCCCCAATGTCTCGTCTAGCCAGGTATCCATGATACACACAAGGTCGGCAGCCTCATCCAGGATAAGCTCCTGGATGTCAGTTGGCTTACTAGCCACAGACTACATAGCCCCATCAGCATCATTCAGGAGAATCATATTCCTGACAACACAGACACCCTGGAAAAAGCAAGGCTCACTCAGCAAAGCTAGTGCCTCCATGGAGGCAGCTGAAAATGAGTTCCCAAGAGACTGGAGAGCTGTAATGATCTAGAGCACCAGTTACAGGCCAGTCACAAACTGAACTTTTATCCAGAGAGGGAAGAACAAGTATGCTGTACTGGTCAACAAACAGCTCCAGTGTGCTACCTACAGTTACGCTCTATGCATCACGCTGTACCTCAAGGCACATACTTATTTACATTTATAGCCCACTGTATCTCAAAGGCTCAGGACAAGAGTCAAAACATTCACAAGAGCCTCAGTGGGGGGTTGCGGGGAGTTGTTTTTTGTCTTTTACTGTTTGCATTGACTTTTTAATAGGCTTTTATATATTTTCATGTTTATTTTATTTGTAAGCCACTCCAAGCCTTTTCTAGGGAAGGGCGGGATTACTATGAAACCCATAAAAATATTTTAGAATCTTAAAAACCTATCCCCACCCACTAAACATTCAGTCAAATAAAAGGTTGTGTTTTTTTTAATTTCCTCTGAAAAATGAAACCTCTAGGGAAAGGGAGTTAGGGAGCAACCACCAAGAACACCTCTCTGTGCCCCTCTGCTATACGGACTTGGTATGTCAATGGAATAACCAAAAGTTTGTTCTCAGCTGACCATCAGCACACTCCTATCTTGGGACAAGAAGGAGAATCACAGTAACATAGAATTACACAACAGTTGTACTGGCTTAACTAAGGGTACAGCCAACAAAACATTTACCTCAGATACTTTAATCAGGGGCAGAGTTATTCCCTTTATGCTACTTTTCCCTCGGAGTAAGTTATCCCTTGCTCCACATTTCAGAACAGGAGCAGCTGCATAAAAATACAATATTTACTTAGATTTACCCCAGGTAAACATTTATATTCTGTAACTTGGAGAAGAGGGTAATTTACCCCCAGGCTGAAACAGCTACAAGAAATGCTTAACTTATCCAGTGGCGTTTCATTTGGATGTGCGCTAAATCTGATTTTAAAATAAATTTAGTGAAACCAGATTACCTTTGTGTAGGCAAGACAACGAATACAGTAGGCAAGCACAGAACAGAGTCACAAGCCAACTTCTGAAGAGAGGTCCAAATGGGTCCAAAACCTCACAGAGCAAATTATGCTAGGTTTGTCCTTCTAAAACATGATGTCCGGGCACAGATTCATCCCACAAGATTCTGCCTTTTTGGCAAGAAAAGAAAGGAACTGTGCTCTGCTAGGTAGGTGACATTTCAGTAAGCAAGATACACCCAGCAGATCCCACCACACCCAGAGAATCCCACCACATCAACATTCACAAGAGCCTCCAAGCCCCATAGACAGACTTTCACCCACTCACATCCTTACCCATGGTGCCCTGGGAATGGTGGACCAATCCCTGCCCCAGTCCCAACCCCTGGCCATAAGCCAAGCATTGTGAACTTCTGTACCAGCAAGAATCACAGCCCATTGGGAACTCACTCAAAAGCAAAGAAGAGGGCACACGTGCCAATAATGAGGAACAGCGTCAGATAGAATATGCCCTTCTGCCGGGCCATCATAACACGCCCGTCGCAGCAGAAGGTGTTCCTGCCCGGCAGCTTCTCCCATTTCCGTGTCACCTTCTTCCTTGCCACCATCACAGACATGATTGCACCTTCACAGGGGGCACGGCAGCTCAGCAACAGCCTTTCTTTGCTCCAGTCTCAATGACACACACAGCATCCTCAAGAGTCCAGCCTCAACACCTAGAGAGATCAGAGAGACAATGAGACAGATCACTACATGAACAAGCAGCAAGTGGCACTGTCCTCCCCAGAGGCACTGGTACTAACAGAACTGCCTGGATTATAATTAGTGGCACTATGTCCTTCCCACCATCACAGCTCCAGATCTCCCATGCACACCTCCCACTCCCAGCCCGAGTCACTGCACATAATGTCAGAGGTTGACAGGAAGTGTCAGCCTTGCCCAACAGTGGACTCTGGCACCATAATGCTGGGGCCCTGGCTTTCAGTTCATTTTAATATTCTCAGTGCTTTACATTCAATCTATCCCTTAAGATCCATAGTTGCTATCACACTGTAGCACACAGTGAGTTTATTCTCAACACCCCTGTAAGATATGAGCGTCCTCCCCTGTTGCACAAATAGAGTAAAAATCCAATTAAGTGAGATGCCCAAGGTTACACGGGAAATTTGTGACAGAAGTGGAGACAGGACCTAGATCTCTCAAGTCCATGTGCCATGTCCTAACCATAAGACTATCTTCCCTCTCCTCTCTCGTTCATCACATCTCAAAATACTTTTCATAAGTCCCAAGCAAGTCAGTAGCAAAACCAGAGTTGAAACCCTGGTTCCATGACTTCTGCAACTGGAACTCAGCCTTCAGTCCACACTATGTACTGACAGTCTGGGAAGGATCTCTTGGCAATGGGCTAGGATCCTTCACTATGGCCTATGCTACTACAAACGTCCTGGAATTTCTGCAGCATATTAACCTAAGTTGTGTCAGAGGCTCTGGTTAGTGCAATGACTTGCCAGACTCGCTTTCTCTCATTGCTCCAGTGGCAGCCAATTAACTAGCTGAAGATCCAGGGTATATGGTAAGACCAAAGAAAGCTCCATTTCTCCATCCACCAAGGCCGCAGCCTAACCAACTACTCCCATTTTAGTCACAAAGTTTTCTACAATGAGTTATGCAGAATTGCAGCTATTTGGACTTCCCCACCTGCTTCTCCACTCTATGTCAGCCACACCCTCTGCCTCTACAGACCTCACGGACATGAGACACATAGAAGGGCATGGGAGAGCCATTGCCCCCTCCCCTGATTTCCAACAGCGACCATGACACAAGGAGATCCACTGCACCCACAGCTGCTGGTCTTCTGGGCAGACCCTGCAAACGTCTGCTCCTCTACAGTGCTCTGATGGAGCTATCAGAGCAGCAACAGTCCAGGTAACAGTCCCACTCCCCCCCGCAGTGTCAGTTATCCCAGTGATGAGTAACCCATCTCCACATTCAGAGGACGAAGGAGTGCCTTTCTTTCTATACTGGCATAATGCTCTTGCAGAGATGTCAAAAAGTATAAATACTCATGCTCTACTGTAATTAGGACCATCTGAATAAGAGAACCTGAATAAGAGATCGTTCACCCTCACAGGACTCTCAAGGGCAAGGTCTCTGCAGCAAACTCCTGGTTTATGGTATGTCCTATAAATGTTGTGACAGATGCAGACATACAAGATGTGAGGCTTTTAGTTAACTCAATATGAAAAAGCAGTAAGTGCAGTGTCCCTTCTTGGGTTGATTTTTAAAAGTATTTTAATGTTGGACAACTTGCTCTTCCAAGTTTCTCCCAAATTCTCAGACATCAGCGCACAAAATGCTGCGAAGAAGGCAGAGTACAGAAAGCACTGAAGCATTTTGTGCACTGACAATACAGAAAGCAAAAAGGTGCATTTGATTCAACCTGCACACATAGGACAGAGAATTTCTCCTTTCCTTTCCTTTCCTTCCCTT
The DNA here is from genome assembly GCA_003113815.1 of Sphenodon punctatus. NCBI lineage: Eukaryota > Metazoa > Chordata > Lepidosauria > Sphenodontia > Sphenodontidae > Sphenodon > Sphenodon punctatus. Next base: position 81,565 of record QEPC01004147.1, on the reverse strand, counting down.
GTGGTTCCCATATCAGCCCCAGAATCTCTAGCTGGGCTATAGCACAAGCTACTAAGAAGAGAGCCAATCTAAAGTACTTTTACATCAGGTGCTAGAGACGATGCAGCAGCCAAGTAGCAAGGCTTTTGTAAGTTTCATCACATGATGGAACACGTGGAATGGCTATACCTGTAGCCCTAAGTGTACTGTACCTGATTTGGGCACATGTATACACTATACTAGAACATTATATGGCAGAGCAACCGTGTGTTAGGGATTCTGGGCCACAACCAGGTTAGAGAAAGTGGGACACTGCCTAACCCTTCCTACATGACCACACTCCCTAGCCTCTCCCTGCAAGTGATCCTTTTCCTTTCCTGCCACCTTCAGGTTCCATTTGCTTCCCAGAGGGGAAGGTGTGCACTGCAAAATCAGACAGAGAACATGAGACACAAGCAGGAGCCAGAACTATGGGTGCTTTTTAGACAAGCACCTCCCCACCCACCATGCATGTTGCCCTATAAGTACCCTGCAATATGCTTAATGGGTGGGAGGTGGATGGGTAGTGAATGGGGAGGTGCTTGTTTAAAAGCGCTTTATGAAATCATTCAGCCTCACGCTTCATGGCCATCCATGGCCACACACCACCACTTCCATGGAGCATACACCACCTGGAAAGGTGTGGAGTGGAGAAGGACAAGGAATGCATGAGGAGTGGGAAGGCAAGGCTAAGGAAAATGCTACCTCACTCTCATTACTCCTCCTCTGTTGATGTGATCTTTGATAGAAGTGTATTTTAGGGCACAACGTGCAGGGAATTCTGGGAGTGGTGTGACACTTTCATTCCTTTTTGTCTCTATTTCCCACAGTTCTACCATTGCTGTCACTGGCCTTTTGTGGTTCAGAAGTCCAGCCAGGAATCTGGCCTGGCGGATCTGGTTGGGCCTTTGGAGGTCATCTCTCTCAGTAGACAACTCCTTGAATTAAGAGTTGGTCCACCACATCCCTGTGGACTTAAGAGAGGAGAAGGAAGGTCTTGTGGTTCAAACCTTGTGACAGGTTTGTTCCAGCTTCCTCTCTGCACCTCAGTTTCCCCGAGTTACACGCCAAACTCCTGCTCCAATTCTCTGTTTGATTTTCAGTTTCTTCTAGTCTCCACTGTAGGACTCCAACCAGGGCTCCTCCTGGCAGAGGACTTCAGTCCATACAAACTCATAGATCCCAACAAATCTATAAGCCTAAAGACTTCCAACTCCCCATCCCTTGCTCCAGGGATTGCCTCTCAGGTCTAGATCCCCTGTTTGGAAGCAACTCCTTCCAGGCTTCCCTGGTGATCTCTCCCAGTAGGCTGCTAGCCCAAACGTAAATGTTCAGGGCTTCTGGTCATCTGACCCCCTTCACTTATGTGCCCCAGTTAACTCTACCAGCCCCACCTGGCTGCTCAAGTCCTTTAACAGAGTCATAGGAAGCCCAACAACAAGAGGATGCCTTGAGCATCCAGCTGAGGCGCTCCAGCTTACCCTGCTAAACACCTCCAGAGAAGCCCAGTGCCCATTGCCTTTAGAACAATCAGGAATTTGTCCAACAATTAGAAATATAAGCTGACTTGGTGACAGCAGCAATTGTCCCTTAAGTTTTCTTGTAACACCCCTCCCCCCCCAAGAAAGGTCTTTGGATTGCAGCACTGCTCCAGGTCCTGCCAACATCTTTCCTCCTCTGAACTCCTCATTCACTCCAAGAACTACTAGTGCACCCTGTCCTCTTCACCCATTCTTTCTCATCTCAAGATCTTGACAAAGGCTTCAGTTTCAGGTGAAATCCAGAGAGCACCTTGCTGGCAGCTGTACCCCTGGCTCTACAACAGTTGCAGTACTAGTAACTGCTAGTGGTTTGCAGCTAGCAAGCATACTAGATTGTTCAAAATATGGCAGGATTCTTTAGTCAGGTGGGGGCTCCTAGACACGTACCACAGAGGTCAAAAGGCAGCACAGGATGCCCCTACTGAACTCTTTCCCCTCACAAGATTTCATCGCATCTCTCTGGTCACTGGTAGACAAGCCAGTGATTGCATTTACACATGATCTTAAATACATTTTGTATAATCACAGATAACCATTAGCCCTTGTTTAAAATGGGGCCAATAAATATGGGTTAATGCCTCTACAACTCATACTAGCAGTTGTATTTAGAGACTACAAAGGAAATTTGGCTGAAAAATATAACATGCCAAAGAGGCTGTGCTTTAAAGGCACCAAGTGGTAAAGATTTCACCACATTCTTGCATAGGTTGTCCCTCAGGTAACTCACCCTCTTTGTTAAAAGCAGACATCTTCTTTACAGTCTGGATTTAGCCAGCTCATCTGGTGCCTTTGTCTTCTAGACTAAAGATCCCTCAACCATCAGAAAACTTTGTACCCTCTAGCGACAGACTGCAATCAAATTACCTCTTGGAAAAACATAAACAGGGTGTCCTTAAGCCTTCCACTACAAACCATGTTTTCCAGACTTTGTCCCCTTTCTGAACCATCTCCATCTTTGAAACTTCTGCCCAAACAGTTAAAGGCTATAACTGCATGCATCCAGCAACCCAGTAGGCTCCCCTGCCTTACACTTCCTCCAGGCATCCAAGGATTAGTTTAGCCCTCTTAACTACAAGCTCACACAAACAGGCTCCAGGGATACCTGCCCCAACCTATGTCCCCTGCCCATAACCACTAACTTCCAGGTCACAATCCCGCATCCTGCAGGTAGGACTGACATTCGTTATTCCTTGATGTATGACCTTGCATTTGGCTGCGTTGAGATACACGTCTGAGCAAGATCCCTCTTAACAACTCGCATCCTTCTGCAGAACTGACCAACCCCTAGGGCGGCTTGCTTCCCCGCTCCCCGGTCTCCTAAGACCTTTGCCAGCCAGGGTTTTATATCGCCTTCCAGGCAGAGCTAACTAACGACAGCTCAGAATAGCCGCCCCCCAGTAGAGCCGAGGCGGCCTCATGCTGCCCATTACAAAACTCGGGGTTATGATACGACACACCCCCTTCTCGTCCATTTCATGTTTATGCCTCGGGGAGGCGGCGGCCTGCTCCACGAACAGCCGTCGCCCGGGATGTGCCTGACGCCTCAGACACAGTTCAACTGGTTCCAATTTCGCCCTGCTGCGCTGAACAAGGGTCTGGCCTGGAAAGCAGATCGGCCCCAGCGCCGCCCCCTCACTACAGTCGGGCCGGGGTCTCCCAAGGCAGCGGGAGCAGCCGGGGCGAGGCGGGCCCATCCCCCTCGCCCAAACCCCGGGCGCCCCTCCCCGGAACCGTTGACCCTACCCTACCCATTCCCCTCACCCGACCTGGCGCGCGCCGAGCGAGCCATTGCCTCCGCGGGCCGGGCTGGGCCGGGCACGGCCGCTCGCTTCCTCGCTGCGGACGCTGGTGCCACAGCGCTCCAGTCCGCTCGGGGTGGGACATGGATAGCTCCCATTGGCCCGTTCAGCCTAATGCACCACCCTCAACCCATATGCTCAATGCCTATTGGCTGAGCTCAGTGTCACTCACCTCTCCACACGAGCCTGCACCAATGGGTCTCAGAAAGGCTGGCAGCCAGTGACAGAGCCTAGGGGCGGGGCCTGGGTGCACAGGGTTGGGGGCGTAGGGAAGCAAATGGATGGACAAGGTCCCCTGCTGCCCCACATCAGACTGACTTGTCCAGCCCCACTGGAAAAAATGGGAGCAAATGGATGGGCTATTGGAAAAAATGGGAGCAAATGGATGGACATGTTCCCCTGCTGCCCCACATCATACTGACCTGTCCAGCCCATGGATGGACAAAGGGAGCAAATGGATGGAAAATTGGAAACAATGGGAGCCAATGGATGGACAAGGTCCCCTGCTGCCCCACATCAGACTGACCTGGCCAGCCCCATTGGAAACAATGGGAGTAAATGGATGGCAAAAAATGCAGAACATGGATGGACAATTGGAAATAATGGGAGCCAATTGATGGACAAGTTCTCCTGCTGCCCCACATCAGACTGACCTGTCCAGCCCCATTGGAAACAATGGGAGCTAATGGATGGATTATGTCCCCTGCTGCCCCACATCAGACTGACCTGTCCAGCCCATGGATGGACAAGGGCAGCAAATGGATGGACAATTGGAAACAATGGGAGGAAATGGATGGACAAAAAACAGAGAATATGGATGGACAATTGGAAATAATGGGAGCAAATGGATGGACAAATGGAAACAATGGGAGCAAATGGATGGACACTTTCCCCTGCTGCCCCAAATCAGACTGACCTGTCCAGCCCATGGATGGACAAGGGCAGCAAATGGATGGACAATTGGAAACAATGGGAGGAAATGGATGGACAAAAAACAGAGAATATGGATGGACAATTGGAAATAATGGGAGCAAATGGATGGACAAATGGAAACAATGGGAGCAAATGGATGGACACTTTCCCCTGCTGCCCCAAATCAGACTGACCTGTCCAGCCCATGGATGGACAAGGGCAGCAAATGGATGGACAATTGGAAACAATGGGAGGAAATGGATGGACAAAAAACAGAGAATATGGATGGACAATTGGAAATAATGGGAGCAAATGGATGGACAAATGGAAACAATGGGAGCAAATGGATGGACACTTTCCCCTGCTGCCCCAAATCAGACTGACCTGTCCAGCCCATGGATGGACAAGGGCAGCAAATGGATGGACAATTGGAAACAATGGGAGGAAATGGATGGACAA
>QEPC01004147.1:14526-52372 GCA_003113815.1 Sphenodon punctatus | reverse complement strand
TCAAGACCCACTTTTTCCTCGCCGCCTTTCCCAATGCCTGCTAGTCGTTCCCCATATACTTACTGTCTGCCCTCCTCTGCAGACTGCTGCAACCAACCTGATTGTAACCAAGCCAAGCACACACACCTGAGACTTCGCATTCGCTTGAATGTTTGTTTGTCTTCTCCCCTGTCTCTCCCACTGTCCCCTCTCCCTGTCTCCTACCCCTTGTCTTTTAGATTGTAAGCCACAGGCAGGAACTGCGTCCATTTCTATGTTCTGTACGGCACCAAGTACATGGCTGGCGCTATATAAATGTTTATAATAAAATAATAATAATAATAATAATAATAAGTGCCCCCCACCCTGCCAGGAGCAACCTTTTGTCACCCTTGCTCTGGGATTACTCTATTACCAGACTCAAAACAGTCTCTGCAGATATCTAACCTGGGTTCCCCTTCACTGTGAATCCTCAATTATCAGGATCACTCACACCAGTACACCAAGTTTAATTACATGTGATCTTATGTGTAAATTTGAATTTAAGAATAATGCAATGATTAGAGACAACAGTGTAAGTGAAATAAAAGAAAAATAACACAATGCTTCCCTCTGTTTTAATGTTCTTTGTCAGGTTTTGGGCTTACAATCTATATTTAGATTTATATTCCTCTATATTACCTTTACAAATAAGTCTTAAACTTCATTAGATTTGGTGTTAATAGATCATTTGATAGATATGAAATATGGGTAAGTTACATTTAATTTCTGCATCACACCAAGATGATGCGTATTCTGTGTATGCTTTCTCTAGCTTTATCTCACTGACATAGGATAAGCAATTGCATCCTCTGCTGGTGCAAAGAGTAAAATCTGAATAGTTTCTCTGGGCTGCCTTTTGCTTTAGTGTCACAGCCTCCATGGATCCTCCCCTGACCCAGACCTGGAATGCTGGCACAGGTCTGAGCTCCCTCCTGACCCTGCTGGCTGCTAGGGCTCATTTTACACAGGGCTTCAGGAGACAGCTGCCCACCCACAGATTCGGAGATGAAATACCAGGGCAGTCTAGGGCCAGGATCCCCAGTGCCAGACACTTGTGGGATGCTTGGCACCCTAGACTGGGACCAGCTGCAGACCCTCTGCTCGTTCCTTTGGCTAATCTCCCCTCTCTGGGTGGCACCTTCTATGCTGGGCAAGCCCCCGGGAGTGAATCCACATGGAGGATTGTCCCTTTGGGGAGCACGCACTGATTACAGGTGGTCACCCCTTCCCTGGGCATAAACCCCCTGAAGCAATAACTCAGACCAACCTGGGGTCAGCTAAAACAAACACACTTTACTAAGGGAAAGGAATGCCAGAAGACAATCTAGGGATAGAGGCAGGTTACATAATGAGGTTTACAGTTCTCAGTCTCTGGGTGGATGGCTCCAAGTTCTTCTCCCCGGTGTTCTCCGCTCACCTGGCAAAGAGTCCATTCCAGCTCTACGCAAGCTGCACTCGTCCCCTTCCAGTGTGAGATCCTTCCAAAATTGCCTTATGTTAGCTGACCCTGCTGCAACCGCCCAGCTCTAAACCCGTTGAACTGGCTTCAGCGAAACCCAAAGGCAGATTGGGAAGGATCCCTCCTGCCAGACAAGAGAGTTATTAAGACTCACTGATGTCTGGGTGGGCTTTGCTCAGGTGTGTGAGAAGACACCCAACCATCACAGCTAACAGATGTGCAAAGTTCAACAGAAAGCAGATTGCTGAAATGTTCAGCCCTGGCATAGTGTTCAGTCTCTGGGATGATGTAGAACTGTGGATTCTGCTTAATGGCAAGCAGATGGATTAAATAACCATTGGGGTTCAATCATGCTTTCTAATTCTCTGGGTGCTTAAATGATGAGGCATTTACCATTTTCGGGCACCTCAGCAAGCAGTCTGGTTCTCAGAGAAAATGGGCACACACATCTCTGCCAAGTGCAGATTATCAACACCTCAGGAACCAAACCATTTCTATAGAGGTCTACATACTGAGTGAGGTGCTTAACGTTGCGCATTTTGTTTTTCTTGTGAATTAAAAACTAGACTGCTACAAATATCTAAAAGGATGTGACAAAAAAGATGGGGAACATTTGTTCTCCACTGTCATGGGAGATATAAGAGGGAATGGGCTTAAATTTCAGCAGTGTAGATTTTGGTAAGAACTGCTGGGCAATGAGATATGCTGCCCAGGGAGTTTGTGGAATCTTCCTCCTTGGATGTTTTCAAAGTTCATCGGGACAAGCATTTGGCTGCAATGCTGTCCCAAATGTGAGGAAGTTTGAGAAAGAGATACTTCCTCAGAGTCTCAGGGACGGTACAAGGTGTCGTCTAAAAGTGACAAGGAAAAACTGTGCGTGGTCCTAGGAGAAAGTAGAGAAGTTTGAAAATATTGGCCGAGGGTTATAATCGCAAGATCTGGTTCCACAGGAAGGACTAATGAGCTTTCAGATGCCAGGAATAATGCCTGATATTCCAATATCTAAATAACGTTCAGTGCCACAAGGTTCATATGTTTGCAATGATGATTTATTGGTAGAAATAGCTAAACAAACATGTACTGAGAAAGGAGACTCTTTGGCTGTGTCTCAGAAGCCATCCAGGAGGGGGTCACCCACTAGGCTTCAGGTTTGATGCTCTGTGTCCCTTTCTTGTTGTATTCTCAGATGCCTGCCTTGTAGCTTTCACCCAAAATTGTCACCTTATTCCAGGTGCATGTTTCATATTGGAAATGCACCTAGTGTATTTGAAACCCTAAATCACCAGCTACATGCTGGCAACTCACTTGCCCTGCATGATGTGTTCAAACGGCCTTTCGGACCATGCAGCTGACAATGCATCCTTAACTGTGCCCTCTGTGAGCAGAGAGCAACGTACACTGCATACACACCATGCACTCTATCAAAAGCAGGATCCAAGCTGGAAGACGGTAATTGAGCTTTGAACATATATCACTGTGCCGCCTGGATCTAGCTTGGCACCATGTGGGCACATCCACATGTACATAAAAACATCCAATTGCAAATCTCATGGATTTTTGTGTATGTGTGAACATGCTATTCCACGTAATTTCTGCTTTTATGCACATTTTCTCCCGGCCTTGTAAGAGGGTGCTTTCTCACGTGCCTTAATACGCACCCACTGGCACCGTGGGGAAGTCCAGGACTCAAAAAATGTGCAGTTTCCGTCTCATGAGAAAGGTGGAAATGCGGATCTTCACCTGCAAACATGCATGTCCAGCAGAGTATCTTTTGAATCATGGACTTACCCGCAGCGCCGATGGATGCGTATTAACACACATGAGAAAGCGGTCAGAGTTGGATTTCACAGCCCTGTCAAGCAGCCTTGTAAATCCGCATAAAAGGAGGAATTACATGGAATAGTGCATTCACACCTACACAAAAATCCAGGCTTCCAACGGAGACTTCCAAAAGGCCAGAGGGAGCCCCCAACCAAGACAGACAGGTGGGGCTCCCAATGGTGCCAGTGCAGGCCACAACCGGGTTGGGAGGAGCGGGGACAGAGTGGAATGGAGCAGCCCCGAGCTCCTTGGTTCCCACTTCCCTCTCCATCTCGGGGAGGGGAGACGTAGCAGCATGGAATCCTGGATTCCCTTTCCCATCTGGATTGGGGGCGGGGGAAAAGCGCATCCCGGACTCCTGGGTTCCCACCTCATCTTGGTGGGGGAAGAGAGGAGCAGCCCGGACTTCTCCTGGGCGCAGTCCAAGCCGGGTCTCAGCTAGATCCCCGCCGCCTTAATAGGGGAAAAGACCTTCCTCGGCCATGGCGTTTAGACAGGGCAGCCTGCCGCACAAGGCACCTAAAGTACACGAGGAAGCCTGTCCCATTGCGCTCCCCGTACACCAGCGTCAGATGGCGAGTAGGCTATGGAGACCGGGCGGAAATGTGACGCTTTAGTGCATCCGGGCAGCGTTGAGGGTGGAAGGTGTTGTGTCTGCCGGCGGTGCTTAGTTTCCACGTGCGCGGGGGTTGCTTCGCTTTTTCTTTTCCGCCGTATGCCTGGGTACCCCGCGGGCCTGTCTCCCAACAGTATGGCGGCCGCTGACTCGCTGCTAGAGGAGCCCGCCCAGAGCACTAGTGAAGATGAGGTGAGACAAACCTCGGAGGTGAGTTGGGGGGCTAAGGCCATGGTGGGCGGGAGCGTGCAGAAGGGTAAGATGCTTCTGGGGGGACAAGACCCTAGGGAGTGGAAGGGGGGGAAGTTGCGGGGGAGGAGTAGGGTCCTGGGTGCTGCTGCGGGGTGACTGGGCCCCTGTGGGAGGAAGAGCGGAAAGCAGCGGGGTTGAGTAGGGTGGTTAGGGGAGGGACTGTTGGGCGGTTATACCGAGTGGGAAGTGGATGCTGTAGAGCGGGAACAGGAGGTGCTGGAGGAGGGACCCGGGGGAAGCAAGTGGGGTGTTAGCAAACGAGACAGTAGTCCACACCAGCTGGGTATCCACCTGCCTTTTTATTAGGTGTTTGCCCTCACCGGCCATGTGGCTAATGCCACCACCCACCAGACATGCAGCCCTCACTTCCCATTCACAGTGTGTTCTCAGACAATGTGCAGCCCACTATGCGGGCAAATGCAGACTAATGTGCTCCCACATGTCTGCATCTTGTCAATTAAGTTGCATGCAGGGCCTCTGCACGTACAAGTCTTCCAGCACCACAGTGTTGCAAGCAAAAATCCTAGAACATCTAAGGAGTGATCGCTTCCTGTCCCTCTCTCCATTCTCTCAGCTGCCAGTGGGGGCTGCCCGCAAGTGTATAAATACACGCAGGTGGCTGCCTGTTTATTAGACTGGACATGCTAAACGTATGAGTGTGGGCTGCATGGATTGAACACAGACTCCAGCAGGCTGTTGTCTCGTTTGAAAACGCTCATAAGGGGGAGCCTGCCCAAGTTAGCCTTCACTCTGTTGCCTAGGCTGGTAGGAGGCCTTATTGTAGTGTGTGCTGCCCTTTTCTTCTCTATGGCAGGGGAATGATGGTGATGGTGAGGGCAGGGCGAGGCGGCACCAGCAGCTGGTGGAGACGCTAAGCACGCTGGCTGGAGAGCGGTGAGTCAAAGAGTGTGATGTGTAGGAGTGCAGGGTAAGAGTGCAGGGCAATTACTGATTTACCCCTTCTCTTGTAGGCGAAAGGCAGCTGAACGCACAGAGGCAAGCAGGCAGATGTCGGAGTTCAATGTCAGCAGTGGAGGTGAGGCCATTTCTGAGGGGTGGGCTCTGCCTCAGCTTGGCAGGGAGAGCCATCTTGTGGGGCTCCCCTTACTCCAGAAGATATCAATGCTAATGTGCTTCACTTTGTGAAGGTGAGAAGCTGCTTCTGTCTGAACTGCTGGGGCCTGCCCAGGCTTTGCCCTCTCTGGGCACCATCAGAAAGCAGCTGAGCAAAGTCAAGCAGAAGGCGGCAGTGGAAGTGCCACTCAGCCAGGAGGAGACCCAGCGGGTGAGTGGGGTGGCAGGAACAGGGTAGTGAGGGTATTTTAAATTAGTAACTACACCTTTGTAACCAAGCATGTGGATCTTAGACCTTGCAAGCTCGTGTATATATCCTTGTCTCTTCCTCTGTCTTCCCCAACCCCGCTCTCTCTCTTAGATTGTAAGCCTGCAAGGGCAGGGACTGTCTCTTTTTCTTACAATTGTAAAGTGCCAGGAACATTGCTGGTGCTATATAAATGCTTAATAATAATAATAATAATAATATTTTAGAGGTGTCCCCTAATTCAATTTAACTGTCCCCTCTTTGTCCTGCATGCCAGATTGTGCTCACTGGTCTGGTCTCTCTCCTTGTAGGTGGTGAGGGAAGCTGCGTTTGCCAAGACTTCACAGGCCCTGGCCAAATGGGACCATGTGGTGCTGCAGAACCGGCATGCTGAACAGTTGGTTTTCCCCTTGCATCAGGAACGCATGGCTGTGGCCCCTGTGGAGGAGGTGGTGAGGTGCTGGCAGGTAAGTGTGTCCACTCCAGTGGCAGGGCCCACTCTGGCTGGCAGTTAAGTGGGGGCCAGTTCCCTCATGAGTAGATTGTCAGGGGCACAACGCCTCCACCTTGCTGGGCTCCCCAATTCTGTGCTATTCTGCTCTGCTTATTGTAGAGTTGCAGTCATGGCTTTATAGTTAAGGTAAGCTCTCGGGCAGGGACCATGTCTATCTTATTTTTTTGTAAAGCACCAGGTACATCACTGGCGCTATATAAATGCTTAATAATAATAAGGTGGCTGCAGACATTCATTGAACAGTGCCCATACTGCCCAACAAGACCTGTGGAGCAAATGCTTCTGGTTGGCGACCAAAAGTTTTGGTTGGTGTTGCAGATTCCTTTCCCTGTGTATCTTTGCTGCAATAGCTTCTACCATTGAAGGAGACTGCCTAGTACACACTGATGGTTTGAATGTGAAAAATAGTGCTTTTTGGTTTTAATGAAAAATGTTTTAGAATGTGGTCTCCCTTTTAAGAGGGGGTGCGGGAATCCACAAGCAGTGGATCTGGCAGTGCCATGGGTGATTTAAATAAAATGCACCAGAAGAGGAGTGGCATCCCAGGCTGAGGCTGTCCAATCAGAACAGGCTGAGGAGTTGGGAGATGCTGAAGCAGGACCAGTGTAAGTGAGCTGACATGACCAGCACACATCTCCTCACCCGCCTGCCTGAACCCCCCCTCGGCAAGAAGGAATTACCATCCCTGCCCGCCCGCAGCTCATCTCCACTGACATGTCTGCATGCCCGTCTCCTCCTCTGGCCTTCCTGCCTGAACCCCNTCTCCTCCTCTGGCCTTCCTGCCTGAACCCCCCCCCGGCACATCCAATAATTTGATCTATGGCCTGGTGGGGATGAGGCTCAGGCCAGACAGGAAAAGCAGCTAATGAGACAGCTATTATTTATTTATGTATTTATTTATTTTATTTATTTTTATTTCGTTATATTTCTATCCCACTCCTCGCCTCTGGCAACCCAGAGTGGCGTACTTTAAAATATCATTAAAAAATAAACACATACAAAATATAAAAATACACAAACAAAATAAAATAATCATAACCAACACAATACCCCTTACTCCATCCCCCCTGCCAAAAGCCTGACGGAAGAGCCAGGTCTTGTAATTTCAGTGGAAGGCCAGAAAATCTGGACTGAGACAGACCTCCACCGGGGGGTCATTCTACAGTGACGATGCAGCCACCAAGAACACCCTCCTGTCTGTCCAACCCATCAATAACGCAGGACCGCAAAGGCTACCCTGGGATCCGGGGGGTGAGGCGTGCTTTCAGATAAGTGGGGCCTTGATCGAGTAGGGCTTTGTAGGTCAAAACTAGTGTCACACTAGGTCAGCTAGTGGGAAAGCCAGCAGGCTGGGTGTGCAGGCTGCTACACTGTTAATGCGAAAGAGGAGGAGATGGAGGGGGTGTGAGTGCTGCCTAGGTGGCGGTGGTGCGGCACAACGTCCCCAGCAGACTCATCAGTGTTGAGCGGGTGGGGATGGACACCTTGCTGCTGCGAGCAGCTAAATGGCCCATGCCCAGAATGTTTACCACCTTGGAAGGGCACAAGTACACCTGTGCCTCTTAGTCAGTGATGTGGAGCAGCAAATTTTCCACTACCAGATGTTTCTGCAGAAAAAAATTCCAATTCAAAATTTTCTTATGCAGATTTTATGCAAATTAAATTTAATGCAAATTTTAAAAATTGTGTGGGAAAATTTTCCAATTCAAAATTTTCCGGAAAATCCACATCACTGCTTCCAGTATCCACAAGGTCCTGCAGGGTGCCTTTAACAGCAGCAGGTGGGAGGCAGCAGCAGACGTGCTGGCAGGGGTGTTTGGGTGTGTGTGCACGTGTGTGAGATTTATTTTGAATGAGTGTAGTGTGTGTGTGAATGAACATGCATGTGATTGATCAGTTTGAGTGATTTGTGAGCGGTGACTGCATGTGTGCATAGTGTGTGTGGATCAGTCTGTGATCAATCTGAATAAATGTGTTAGAAGAGAATGTGTACTGTGTGTGGATGAGTGTGTCTGTGATCAACGCATGAATGCGTCTGTGTGAGAGATGCCTTTCAACTAGAAAGAAACTGAATTTATTAAATATCAGACCACTACATTCTTCTTTCCTCATTCTCATTCATTAATACATTTTTTTACGACTTAACTGAAATTAAACTGCATACATTCCTCATCACATATAAGTATTGTTCACAGTCACAAGTATTGTGGCATACACATATGCAGTTTAATTTCATTTGTCACCTTTTTTAAAATTAATTAATGAGAAGGGTGAAAGAAGAATGTAGATTGGTCTGATATTTAATAAATAATGGTAGACTGTCAGTTTCTTTCTAGTTTAGTTTAATGTGGACAATTGCAAAGTGATGCACGTAGGGGAAAAATAATCCAAACTATGCGTACACAATGCTGGGTACTAAGTTCGGAGTTACCACTCAGAAAAAGGATCTTGGGGTGGTTGTAGATAATACAATTAAATCCACAGCGCAGTGCGTAGCAGCAGTCAAAAAAGCAAACAGAATGTTAGGAATTATTTGGAAGGGGATAGAGAATAAAACTCAGGAGGTCATAACGCCTCTATACGAATCAATGGTGCAACCGCACCTCGAATATTGTGTGCAGTTCTGGTTGCCCCATCTCAAAAAAGACATAGCTGAACTAGAAAAGGTACAGAGAAGGGCAACAAAAATGATCAAGGGCATGGAAGGGCTCCCGTATGAGGAGAAACTTGGTAGGTTGGGGCTCTTCAGTTTGGAGAAGAGACGACTGAGAGGAGATATGATAGAGGTCTATAAAATCATGAGTGGGGTGGAACTAATAAACAAGGAGCAGTTATGTACCCTCTCAGCTAGTACTAGAACTAGGGGACACTCCATGAAACTCATGGGTGGCATGTTTAAAACAAAAGAATTTTTTTTTTCACTCAGCGTATAATTGGGTTGTGGAATCTACTGCCAGAGGCTGTGGTAAGGGCTAGTACTATAGCTGAGTTTAAAAGAGGTTTGGACAAGATTCTGGAAGATAGGTCCATTAGCAGCTATTAGCCAGACAGGATCAGGGAGCATGACGGGAGCTGGGGGAAAGCAACGGGGAATGGCTCCCCCATTGTGACCTGTTGGGTGCTTCTCCCAAGCCACCGTGATTGGCCACAGTCAGAGACAGGATGCTGGGCTAGATGGACCATTGGTCTGACCCAGTATGGCACTTCTTATGTTCTTAGTTGAAAGGGATGTTTCCCTTTGGTTTGTGAAGATTACTTGGAAATAGCCAATAGTATTGTATTATAAGTATGGTATTTCTGTAGTAACAGGAGGGTATGAGAAAGTTGCTTTAACATACAATTTACTGTCATGTTAGAGTTTGAGTATAATTAACTAGGTTCTTACACCAGAGGTTTTTAAACTCATGTTTCCTTTACAATTGGGGGTGTGAGTGGCAGGGCCATCCCTGTGTTCCCGGGCCACGTCTCTTGCAAGCTGTCAAGCTGACCTTGTGTTCCTCCCCCCTCTATCCTTGTGCAGGCTCTGGCTGGCTTGCCCTGGGGGACCCACACCCTGAAGCATGCTGCCTCCTCCTTTTCCTATTTTGCTGGCCAGGCCAGTCAGTTTGGCCTAGGGAGCTACCTTCCAGCAGGACTTGAGGAGAGTCCAGTTTTGTTCCCAGAACCTCCTGGCCTCTCTGTCCTGCCTGCTGTGCCCCTTGCAGTAATGAGGGATGCTGCTGCCTCCTGTCTATCTCCCCACCCCACCCCTGCTGCTTGGGCACTTTCTAAACTCTTGAGTTCTGACTCCCCTGCAAGAAGCCAGAGTTCTGAAGTGGTTTCCAGGGATCATAAAACATAGCCCTTGGTGCTGCAGTCTGTCACCACTCTTTGTTTTCAAGCAGTGAGAACTTAATGCCAGTTGGATCTCATTAGGACGCTGGCCTCTGCAAATCAGTGTGGCCCTAGTGGCACAGACAGTGGGAGAGGGTGCCAGGGCAGGAGTCTCTCTTCCCCCCCCCCCCCCCCCAAATATCCTGTGGGGAAACAACAGCCTTTTAAGCTAGCGAGTGTGACTGCCTCTTGTTCCCCAAATCATGGGCTACTTGTCTGGAGCTACCTGTTCCTCAGGCACCCTGCCCTTGGCATGATTTCACTCCCCTCTCCGTGTCTCCAAGGCTAGGACACCGCTGGAGCAGGAGATCTTCAGCCTTCTCCACAAAACACAGCCACCCATGATGGACTCACAGATGACGCCCTGGGAAAAGGCTTCACTGAAGGCCATGAGTCTGGAGGAGGTGAGCGTCATGTCACCCCTGCTGGCCTAGACTACCTCCCTCCCCATCTAATCCCATCAACCTAGAGCCTGCTCTTACCTTGCTGTGTGTTTCAGGCCCAGCTGCGCCGCAGGGAACTGCAGAAGGCCCGGGCCCTACAGTCCTACTATGAATCCAGAGCGCGGCGGGAGAAGAAGATCAAGAGCAAGAAGTAAGGATTTGCTGGGCTGGTGCGCAGGTTCGGGACTGGACTTGTTTTTCCCAGGTTGCGGGAGGGGGTCAGGGGTCAAAAGGAGTGTCTGATGGATCCACCTCACAGTTCAGTTTAGTTTTATTAAATGCATAAACCGTTGGGTATTGCATAAAACAGTAACATCCAAAGTATTAACAGTATGAAGCATCTTATTCAATTTAAACAATAAAAACATCAAAAATTAGACATAAAAATTAATCAATAATAAAATTATGAATTAAACCAATTAATGCACAGTCCCCATATATTACAAATGTGGCTGTACCTCAGAGCAGCCACGGAGAAATCTTCTAGTTTTAGCAGCTAACCTAGGAAAAATAGCTACTTTCCAGGAACATTCTGAATTCCTGTTGTTTAAAAACAACTCCAATTTCTGAGCAGTATTATAAAAAAAAAAAAAGATTGAAGCCCAAAAAGACATAATCTAGAATTCCCTTATAGTCTTGTACAGGGAACATGATCCACCTCACACAGAAAAGTCTGTGATACTGCGCTTCATCTGCTGCTCCCCTCCATAGGTTGCTGCATAACAAGGTCTGTGCCACAGCTGTGTTGTGCTCTTCCTCACTCTCTAGATACCACAAAGTGCTGAAGAAGGGCAAGAGCCGGCAGGCCCTGCAGGAGTTTGAGATGCTGCGGAAATCCAACCCTGAGGCAGCCATGGAGCAGCTGGAGAAAATGGAAAGAGCACGGAGAGAGGTGAGGCCCTGCTCTTGAGAAGCGGGGAATGCCACCCCCAATTTTCCATATGGAATTTGAGCCCTCATTAACATGTCTGCTTCCTCCCTCCCTGCCAGGAGAGGATGAGCCTCAAGCACCAAAACACGGGCAGGTGGGCCCGGTCCAGGGCCATCGTGGCTAAATATGATCTAGAGGTGAGAAGTGAGTGGGTTGGGATTGGCATGGGAGAGCATGTGCCCATCTGCCAGTCTTGCCCTGACTCCTTCCCTCTCCCCAGGCCCGGCGAGCCATGCAGGAGCAGCTGGCCAGGAACAAGGAGCTGACGCAGAAGGTGTGCTCAGCACCTGACAGCGAGGACATCGGGGGTAACACAGTGGATGATGGGGGCCTTTTCGTGGATGCGGTTAATAAGATGCACGCCACCATGGATGCAGACAACCCCTGGATGCAGGGGAAGCCCTGCAGCAAGGCCAAGAAGAAGCCCTGGCAGGTGCCCCAGGAACTAGCAGAATCTGCTGCCCCAGAGGATGCTGGGAATGAGGAGGTGGAAGAGCCAGCCCTCTCGGATGAGGAGGTTTTGTTACAAGACTTTGAGGAACACCGGGACCTGCGGTGCCAGGGTGAGCCAGGCTGGCTGGGCATTGGGGGCTCTGGAGGAGTTAGGAGTATTTATGCTGCAGTGCTGATGCCATCTGTCTCTGTGGTCTCTAGATCCTTGCAGAGAAGAAGCTGCACCAGTGCTTGCTGAGGTCCTGCCAACAGGTCCTGTGAGTCCCCAGCCAGAGGGACCCTTGCTGAGTGAGCAGCTGGGTCGGTTACACACCCTGGAGGACATGGAGGCATTAGGTTCTGATGAGCAACCGGAAGGGGAAAAGGCACTAGGGCCAGAGGGAAATGAGCCGCTGGGACCAGAGCAGGCAGACCCAGCGCAGCAGCCCCAGGATGGGGAGTGGAAGGAAGGGGTTGGCCGGGCACCCAAGAAAGCTGCTAAACGCAAGAAGCTCATTGACCTGAAGGCGGTGCTGACAGGAGAGTCCCAGGTTGTGCAGTGCCCACCTCTGCCCAGCAACATGCAGGACAAGGTGAACTCCAGAATGGGAGGGATAGGGGGTGGGATTGTGGGGGCTGAGTGCTGACCTTTCTTAGAGTTGTGTGGAGGGGGTGGTGGTGGTGTCAGGTGCTGATCTTGAGGGGTCAGGCACTGTCCTGCTTTTTGGGAGCTGGGCACTGACTTGGATGGGTTTGTGGGAAACGGCTGCAGGGACTGAATGCTGAGCTTTCTCTCTAGGACTGGGGACTGACCAGGGCACTGACCTTTTTGAGGTGGCTGGGTTTGCAGGGGCCAGGTGCTGTCTTTTTTGCATATGGGAGGACTACAGGGTTCTTTCTGGGTTTTGGGGAAGGTGAGTGGGGGCTGGGCCTGGTCTCATCTTTCTGAGGCTTGGAGGAGGGGAGTTGGGGCTTCTGGGACGAGCACTGACATCTCTCCTACAGGAGGACGATGACACTGCAGACCAGAGGCTGGTGATCCAGGAGGCCTTTGTGGGTGATGATGTTGCTGACTTCCTGAGGGAGAAGCGTCAAACAGAGCAGGCCACTGCCCCGCAAACCATGGACCTGGTGCTGCCAGGCTGGGGCGAGTGGGGAGGTGTTGGCCTGCGACCCAGTGCTAGAAAAAGACGGCGGTATGTCTGGAACGAGCCCCTCCCAGTGCTTTTTGACCCACTCTCTTCTTCCTGGCTGTCCTCAGCCTAATCTCTGCCGCATCATTTCTCAGGTTCCTTATCAAACCCAAACCAGGGCCCCCCAGGAAAGACGGGCACCTGCCCCACGTTATCCTGAGTGACCAGTGCAATGTCCGGGCAATAGCCCATCAGGTGAGGGGACCAGAGGGTTGGGGCTGGGGAATGGAGAGGGGAGCTTCCCTCCTTACAACTCTCAGGGTTCTTGCAGCCCAGCCCTATTTCATTACCAAGTCGCTCTCCCACTCCTTGTGCTGACCCAATGCTCTTCCCTGTACCCAGTTTTGCTACAGCCCCTGCTTCAGGACTGCAGGGAGCAGAGCAGCATGTACCCTTTGGAGCAGGTGCAGTGTCCTGGGTGCACCCCAACTACCTTCCCTGGGTGTTGCCACTAATGTGATGCTTCTCCCAATGAGTGCCTTGATCCCGGGGTGGGCGCTGCTTGCTTTTTCTTGCAGGTGCCTCTACTATCCTTGTACCGAGCTGCTGTTTCTCCTTGCAGGTGAATACACTACCCCTCCCCTTCAGCAGCCGCCAGCAGTTTGAGCGCAGCATCCAGGCACCTTTGGGCCCCACCTGGAACACACAGAGAGCATTCCAGCGGCTCTCTGCTCCCCACATCCTTACCCAGCCTGGCCACATCATCCAACCCATCTCTGCTGAGGATGCCAGGCTGACCAACCAAACGATGCCTGCCTCACAGTTCTCACCATTGGGCACCACACACTGGCACCGACCAAAGAAGGCTCTCTAGCCAGGGCCTGCACAGGCTCTGGCCCTGAACCATCGAAGCACTGCTCACCCACTAGGTGTGGATGTGCTGCAGCGCTGTCCTCATTGGCATCCAGAACTATCCCTCACCAATAAAGCTGTTGTCTAGCCATCTTCCCTCTTGCCCTTCTCTGAAGGGCTCTCCCACGTGTGTGATGAGCTGGGGGTGGTGCTGCTGTGAAAGAAAGAGTCATTGACAGGGCTGAAGTCTGGTTGGGTGATGGCAGGGTTTGGGGGCAGTTCCCCTTTTTAGCAATTGCTAGTGTAGCATATTCAGTGCAGAGTCTGCCCCTTCTGCAGGAGCAGAGGTTTTTACTGATGCTTGGTTAAGCCATGGCAGGGCCCACGAGGAAATTTGTTGCTATATAGGGGCTGTTCAGGGTCTTGTATTGCAGCTACTTCACCAACTCCTACCCTCTCCCCACAATGTTGGGGCTCCACAACGGCCTTTATGGCCATAGGGCCTTCCCCACCGTTGGTTGGAAACTGATTCATTGGCCCCTACTGGCACCACAGCAATAAGTCCCTTGCCCCTCAAACCCCCAATCCAAGCAGGAAGGGTGACTCCACTCCTTCTGCCAAGGAAGTTTTTGTGAGGGAGGTAGCGGTCTGTTTATTTATTTTTTTAAATTATACCCCGACCCTCCTGCCAGGCAGCCCAGGGCGGCTAACAAATCAGTTAATAAAATACAAAAATATATATAAAACATTGAATAAAAACAATAAAAATGGAGAGAGAAAACCCATAACCCCCATCATCCCATCCACCCTTACCCTTCTCCCCACTGCACCAGATGTAACCGGCAGAAGGCACTCCTCGACACAGCCTCTGACTGGAGATCCAGGCAGAGCTGCGCATCGAAGAGCACCCCCAGGTTCTAGTTGAGAGGGAGGCACGTCTCATGCATGATTGCTGCTGCATATGGATCCCTTGTGCCCTGATTGCTGGGAGCACCCTCTGCTGAGAGAGGTTGGAACTGGAGTACCTGGAAACTTCAGGGGCAGTGTCTCTGTCCTTCCTATAGTGCCCTCTGCTGGACCATGTTGATGGAGGTTGTAATTGCCCTTGTGGTTGTGTTTCCCTTCTGGGTGCATGGGAGGGGCGTGTAATTGAATGCAGGGGCTGGGACTATAACAAAGCAGCCACCTCCTTCACAGAGCTAGGAGGCCTAGCTGAACTTGCTGTAAAGAACAGACAATGCCCCAGCTGTATGAAGGTCCTGTGGCTTCTTCCTGTGGTTTCTTGGAGTGGTACAGAATGAGTTTACTGGCAGTCCGATGATTCTTTGCTTGGCAACTGGGTGCTGTAGGTAAGACTAGGAAATTGACATGCATTGCCTGTGCTCTGCTTTCTATTGAGTATCATGAGGATGCCTTTGCTCCTGTCAGGTGGATATGCAAGGTCTGAGGTTTTCTTCCCCAAATATTTATACTCATCTGCAAAATAGCACGGAGTTTTTTGCTGATTCTGTACTCCCAGCATGTCCCAGCCCTGCTCAGAGCTGCCACTAGAGGGAGCAGGAGACTGCCTCCAGGGCCCAAGCATCTTGGTGTCCGCCAAGTCGGATGATGGTGTGATGTGACAGCTGCTAGGGAGATCCCATCAACCAGCCATTAGAGGAAAACAGCACCTGTGGATCCTTGAAATCTACAAGTAAAAGTCTCCATTTGCCCAGACAGCTGTGTGCGCATATAATATACCCTGAGGGAACACTGAGGCTACAAGGTCCATGGGTCGCCCCAAGCCGCCTAGAGCCTGGATGCTGACAGAGTTTGCCTGCTTTACTTGTTTGGGTGTGCCCATGTCCCTGGCATCTCACATTATGGGTGTCTGCTTTTTCACAGGTTCAGGATTTTCCTCATTGCTTTTTGGTTGGTCTTTTGTGCTCGATTGTTGGAGAACACATCATCTGTACGCTCCTGTGTATTCATGGTGTTAGAGGGGAGCATGGCTATCTTCATCCAACCCTTGTTTAGCTCATCATGCTGCTGTTGGGGCCACTGCAATAATAGTCTGTCCCCCTGCATGCACTGGATCTTGTTATGCCTGTCTGCAACAGGGGTGTAACCAGTGAGTGTCCTGGGCTCTTGCCCTCAAAACACACACTCCTTCCACTAGCACATCTGTTAACCCTCTTCAGTTTGTGCCTCACATTCCTTGTCCCTTCCTGGAGCACACCACCACCTCCCAGTTCCAGAGGTGTGCAGGGGAAGGGGAGAGAAAGAACAGGGAATGTTAAATGGTATGAAGACATTGTGGGGGGGAACCCCCTCAGTTGCACTCCAGGCCTGCCACGCTGAAGAGCCTACTATTATTGGTAGTTTTCCCAGTACACAACGATGAACTTCTTGCTCGACCATCTACTCAATATGTATAAATTCAGTTCCTTTGGTCTCCTATCCTAAAGCTCATTTTCCAGCCTATAGAACATTTCTGCCCCTATTTTGAGGTGTTAACACCAGAACGGGACATGGTATTCCAACAGCAAGTCTCACCAATGCTGTGTCTGGAGGCAAAATCTCTGTCCTGATTATGTTTGATGTTCCCTCTTATGCAGCCATGAATTACATTAGCCCTTCCTGCCCCAGCTGTGCACTGTGAGCTATGATCATGTTTCATTGCACTGAAATAGTTGGTCTGATTGTGCCCATTTTACCAGACAATGCTGACTCAGTAGCATAAGAATATAAGTGCCATACTGGGTTGAATCAGCAGTCCATCTAGCCCAGCATTCTGTCTCTGACAGTGACCAGCTCCAGTAGCTCAAGAGAAGTACATGTATGGGTCATGGTGGGTGACCCATTTCCTGTTGACTGCTTCAAAACTACCTCTAGCCAGGAGCTTAAGCCCCAACTAGTAGGTGTTTGTGGCTCTATCCTAAGAATTCATCCAGTTTCCCCTCGAAGCTATTTATGCTGCTGGCTTTCACAGCCTCTGGCATTCTGTTCCACAACTGTATTGTCTGCTGTGTGAAAAAGTACTTCCTTTTGTTTGTTTTAAATCTGCTACCATTTAATTACAGAGTTTTCCCTTATTGTGAGAAAGAGAAAACAACAGTTCTCTATTTACTTTCTCTATGCCACTCATGATTTTAGAACCTATCATGTCCCCCCTTAATCACCTCTTCTCTGAGCTGAACAGCCCTAACCTGTTGAGACTTTCCTCATATGGAATTAAATCCACCCCTTCTATTATCCTTGTTGCCCTTCTCTGAACCTTTTCCAGAAACGGCCAGAACTGCACACAATATTCAAGGTGGGGTCATTCCAAAGATTTATACAGTGGCATGGTACCTTCCCTTTTATTCTCTATTCCTTTTGCAATGATGCCTAGCATTTGGTTTGCCTTTTTGACTGCTGCAGCACACTGATCTGATGTATTCAAGGAACTATCCACTCCAAGATCCTTCTGAGTGGTAACACCCAAATTCAAACCAACCATTGTGTATGTATAGTGAGGATTATTTTTTCCTATGTGCATCACTTTGTACTTAACATTTAATTTCATTTGCCATTTTAATGCCCATTCACCTAATTGTGCAAGATTCCTCTGTAGTTTCGTACAGTCTGCCTAGGTCTTAACAATCTTGAATAACTTGGTGTCATCTACAGATTTAGCCTCCTCACTCTATTCCCTTTTCCAGATCATTAATGAATATAAACAATACTGGTCCAGTACTGAGCTGACCTTTAAGGCACTCCACTGTCTACCTCTCTCCAACTTGAAAAATGACCAGTTATTCCTACTTTTGTTTCCTATCTATCAACCAACTACTAGTCCATGGCAGGGCTCTTCCTTTTATCCGATGACTACGTAGTTCGCTCAAGAGTCTGTGATGAGGGACCTCATATTTGAATATAATATATTTGAAACTATATATTTGAAAATCCAAATATACTAGATCAACTGCTGCATTATTTACTAGCACAACAATCTCTGGGTCAACTCCAAACTGCGGGGGTTGCACATTGTTGCTCTGGTTGATAAAATCAAGAACAAAATGTTTTAGGGCAGAAAATTACACTAAAAGGTCTAATTTATCCTCTCTATTTCAGCAGGATGAGTTGGACTCCAGGACAATATTCTGCCCTGGCTAGAAGATTATTTCTGGAATTTTACCTAACTCCTCCTCCTTTTCTATAAGCCTGTTCCCTCTTGTCATTTCCTCAATCAGCCCTGCTCACAGCATCCTTTTACATATTTGAAAACTGTTATGTTCCCCCTTAACCTTTTCTCTAGTCTTAGCATGCTCAGCTTCTTTGCCGGCTCTCCATAGGCTTTGCATTTCCAATCTTGGTCATCTTTTTTGCTCTCCACAGAGCCCTCTGGGTTCCTCTCGCCAAACTGGCTCCCTGCCACTGCAGGAGCCTCTGGCATTGGTGTCCCTTGGTCCTGCCTGTGGCTTGCTGGCACTTAGTATTCTAATGGCTGTTGTTTTCATCTCATGTAAGACTGGTGGTGTCTGAGAGTGATGGAGTGGGATTGAACACTGTCATGCACAGAGGGACAAATTAGAGGTTCCCAATGGATCACACTCCTAGGTGGGGTCACACTCTGCAGCTGGGGGCCTAATCCTGATTGGTATTTCCTATATTTAAAATGTCTTTACTTCCCTCTGGGATCATGGAATTATACTGCATTGTCTTAAAATGGAATCATGCAGGTAAAAAGCTTGGGAACCACTGGACCCGATGATCGGATGGCTCCCTCTCAACTTGGATGCTATGGAAGACTGGGCCCATGTGGGAGCAGTTATTCCCATTCTCAGCAGAGTGACAGGCTTATGCTTTTCTTTGGCTTTCTCATTCTTCTGTTGCACTTACAGCACCCCTGACCGGGTTGCCTTTTCCCTTACTAGCTGTACCTTACCTTCTGCCTTTGCCCTTCTGATTCATTCCCATACGACTGCGCTATTTTATCTCCTCCTCCTGGTTCTTCTTTCTCTCCATTTCCTGTAAGTATCTCCTTGAATTTCCAGGACTTTAGAGAGGTCTTTGTGCAGCCACATAGATCTTTGATTTCCTTCTCTCCTGTGCATCAGAAGAGCTGACTGCTACATCTTCCATAGTGCCTCTTGTCCTCCTGGGCTCTTTCTCTGTTTTGGTTTTCTGTCTATTGAATCCTTCCTGTACTTGTTGAAGCTGCTTTGTTAAAATCCAGCATCTTAATCCTGCTGCTGTCTTTCTCATCCCTTTAATTCTCTAATTTCATGGTCACTTTTACCTTTTTATCATAGGATCTTAGAGTTGGAAGGGATCTCAGAGGTCATCTAGTCCATCCCCCTGTTTAATGCAGGAAATCTACAGCTACAGAATCCCTGATAGATGGCCATCCAGTCTGTTTGATAACCTCCAGCAAAGGAGAGCCCACCACCTTCTGTTTTACTGTCCAACAGCTGTTACTGTTATGAAATTCTTCCTAACAATTGGCCGAAATCTGCTTTCTTGTAATTTGCGTCCATTATATCTAGTCCTGCCCCAGGAGCAACAGTGAACAAGTCTGCTCCATCGTCTATGTGACAGCCCTTCAGATATTTGAAGATGGCTATCGTGTCTCCCCTTAGTCTTTTCCAGGCTAAACATACCCAGCTCCTTCATCCTTTCCTCATAGGACTTGGTTTCCAGACCCCTGACCATCTTCGTCATTCTCCTCTAAACCCATTCCAATTTGTCAATGTCATTAAAATGCAGTGCCCAGAACAGGACACATTACTCCAGATGAAGTCTGACCAGCGCAGAATAGAGTGAAACTATTACTTCTTGTGACCCAGACACTATGCTTCTGTTAATGCAGCCTAAAATGGCATTAGTCTTTTTAGCAGCTGCATCACACTGCTTACTGATGATCAGATTTTGATCAACTACAACCACAGGATCCGTTTCACATGTACTGCTGCCAAGCCAGGTATCAACCATCCTATATTTGTGCATTTGATTTTTCTTACCTAAATGCAGAAGTTGACATTTCTCTCTCTTGAATTTCATTTTGTTTGTTTGGGCCCAGCTTTCCATCCTGTCAAGATCTTTTTGAATGTTGTTTCTGTCTTCTAAGGTGTTAGCTATCCCTCCCAGTTCTGTGTCATCTGCAAATCGATACCTCCTGCCAGATTGATGGGGAGCCACTTATGACCACTCCTTGGGTGTGGTTCTTCAACCAGCTATAAATCCACTTCAATCAATTAATCAATTACTTTTTTGACTTGACCATTTGGTTTTTGCAATTTAAACAAATACAACATACATTTCCCAATTTTCTATGGGAGAACCATTCAAAACTTAAAATATCAATCTAATATACAAATTGGTAACATTTATAACACATCTTTAACATTTTAACTCTAGTCATTCATATACAATCAGCTAAAACATTTTATCATAGTATATCTTGGAAATATTAATAGCCTAAAGGAGCTTCTTGTGATTTCTACGCCTTTGCACCATTAAAACATGGGCAAGATTTGCCACTCTCATTATGATGTAATCATTTGGAATTGTTAGTAGATATAAAAATTTATCTTGGACTTTCCAAAAGGATCTGCCCTGGAGCAGAGGCTTGATCAGTTTCATTCTAACATTTAGTGCAAAATGGCACTTAAATAAGTAGTGAGGAAGATCTTCAGGTTTTTCAGTACCACATGTCCAAAACACAGATCATAGGGGATGTTTTTGTACCTGCCCTCAAGAACAGTTGTGGGCATCAATTGGAAATGGAGAAACATAAGGGTTCTCCTCAATGTAAAATTTGTAAGCAGCCACAGATAGTGTTCTAAATCCACCTAACGGTAGTATCATTTAGCCCATCTAGCAAGGAGTTCTTTGCTGCCCTTATACAATCAGTGAAGTCTCGTCCAGCAGAGCTTTTCTGGGTGTTGAGGGGTGTCACGGAGAGATACTGGACTATAGGTCTAACAGATATTTAAAGCTAAAGGTTAAACGTGTATGTAATGTTAAGAACTGCAAACTCACTTCATGTAATCATGTAATGTGGAAGCTGAGAGGGAAACTCGCTTCATGCAATGGAGAGAGACAAAAGATATGCCAATGTGGATTTGATACCGAAACTAGACATACCCCATGGAGTTACAAATTAAGCTTCCTGTTTGCCTTCTGTGGACCTGCTGGTAAACAAGGCTTCTCCAGGGTGGGAAAATCACACAAATGGATAGCAAAGGTATTTAAGCTAAGATCTTTGCCATCAAGAGACAATTGGAATTGAAATTCAGTTCAACCCCTGACTGAGCTGAGTCTCGGAGGCATCAGCTTGCCTGCCAGCCAGACTGCTGGAACTATGGACTAAGAGAAGAACTTTGCTTTCTACCAGCTAAGAGACAAAGCGCCCAGCCATTACACAATAACCTCAAGCTTATAGACTTTCTATAGGGTAAGATTTATAGGGATTCACCCAGTATAGAATAGGAATGCATTATTTTACTGTTTACTTTATTAGTCACTCTGTGTCAAATTATTCTTGCTTATGTAATCAGTAAACTTTCTTCTTATCTATTCAGTGTTTTCTGTTGTTCTACATTGGGAACACAAGTGAGCAACTTGAGCCTTCAAGCTCTTGTGAACCCAGAGAGAGAGTGTGTAAACGGGAAGCTTTCTGGATCTTAGGTGGCAAAAGGATTTTCCTCTTTGCAGGAACGGATCAGTCAGAGAGAGAACTGGTTCAGGTGGGCTGCATGTGAGGGAAATTGAGTCACCCAACCCAGGAAGTGGGGTAGCAGAACCCCAAAACCGTGACAGTGGCACTCAACGAGAAGGGTTACACTCAGACTTGTGTACCAATGTGTAGAAAGTAGAGGAGGATAGCCAAGCGAGTGGAATCCTCTGAGGGGAGTAAATCCCATATCTAAAGAGAGTGAGTGCCAGTGCTGTCTGGACCTCAACTCTGAGAGTAGAATAAGCAAATCTTTGAACAGAGCGTGCAGGTTTGTTGTTTTGATTTTGAAGTCGGGTACCAGGGCCAGTTATCAAAATAGGGCTGCCAGGAAACCCAAAAGAGGTCTCGAAGTCGAGGGGGAAACTAAACAACAACTGAAGCAGCTGATACGAGCTTTTGAAAGGATGGAGGGAGATCAGAATGGAGCAGGTTTGCAAAAAACCGCTCCAAGTCCCCCTCCACCTGACCCGCAAGCAGGAGCTGAAAGACCTAGAGATAACCAGGGGCAGGGCTCAAACAATGAAGTTGAGCTGGCCAAACTGAAAATGTATCAGGAGTTTAGACTACAGCAGATGAAATTGGAAGTGGAGGAAAAGGAGAAAGAGCAGCAGATGCAGGCGGAGGAGAAGGAGAAAGTCTCCCTCCGCCTAGAACTGGAACATTCCAGTGCCTGCCCGCTGTGACATGTTTGCTGATTACTTTGCTGACAAAGTCACTCAGATTCACCATGACTTCGACGCTGCACTTATTACAATAGGAGAACCAGAGGCTATTGAAGCCCCACCTTGCCTGATTTTGTGTGAACAGTTTCAATGGATTTCACCCACTGATGCAGAAGATGTTCTTGGGGCTGTCAGAGCAACCTTTTGCGAATTAGATCCATGACCATCCTGGCTGGTCAAGGCCATCCGGGAGACATTGGGGCCATTGCTGACGGAGGTGGTCAATGCCTCCTTTTCAGGGGGTAGGGTGCAGAGCTACCTTAAAGAGGTGGTGGTCCGGCCCCTGCTCAAAAAACCATCTTTGGATGTTGACTCCCTCACCGGTTATTAGCTTGTCTCTAACCTTCCCTTTTTAGGGAAGGTTATTGAATGGGTAGTAGCCCGGGAGCTGCAGGGGCATCTGGACCAACTCGATTTTCTAGTTCCCTCACAGTTCGGCTTTCCTCCAGGCTATGGCACTGGGACTTCGCATGTGGCTTTGGTCGACGACCTCTGCCGTGAGTTGGATCAGGGTCATTTGACCCTGATGATTTTATTAGAGCTATTGCCTTCCTTTGATACTGTTGACCACAAGATGTTAGTAACTCGCCTGTGGGACTGACCCGGGGTGGGTGGGACGGTTCTTAAATGTTTCCACCCATTCCTGACCGGAAGAACTCAGCGAGTGGTGCTCGAGGACTCTTTTTCATCTCCCCGGGACCTCTTGTGCAGAGTCCTGCAGGGTTCCATTCTTTCCCCTCCTGTTAAACGTGTATATGCAGCTGCTGGGCGAGGTCATGAGGAGCTCTGGAGTTCAGTGTCATAAGTATGCTGATGACACTCTTTTTCATCCAACCCGGACCCTGCAGTCTCGGTGCTCACACAATGTCTGGCAGCTGTGGAGGACTGGATGAGGGTGAGCCAACTGAAGCTGAATCCCAGCAAGACAGAGGTGATGTTAGTGCGGAAGGTGGTGGGTGTGGCATCCTCCATCATTGATGGGGTTCACCCCCCACTGGTTCCCCAGGTTCAGAGCCTGGGAGTGCTCCTTGATGCACAGTTTTGTCTATATGCCCAGGCTGCAGCTGTGGTGAGGAGCACATTTCGCCAATTACATCTGGTGAGACGGCTTCGGCCATATGTCTCAAACTCCGACCTGGCCACTATCATCCATACTTTAATTACCTCAAGAATGGACTATTGTAACGTCCTCTACGTGGGGCTGCCCATGGTGATGGTTCAGAGACTGCAGCTGGTGCAGAATGCGACAACCCATCTCCTTATGGGGACGGGCCTGTGGCGTTTGCTCCTCAAAGGCTTCCTGGCACCCCGGTGACCCGGTCAGGGCGTCTCTTTTGGGTCAATTTGTGTGGTGGAGCTGCCTTGGCCCCAATGTTTGGGACAAACCTGTGGTAGAATCCTATTGAACCCATGAATGCTCTGGCCTGCTTTTTAGTTCGTGGGGGTTCCCAGTTCTGGATAGCCTCGATCCTGTCCCACAGTGGGATAATCTTTCCACCCCCAACTCTGTGTCCCAGATAAAACCACCTCTGACAGGGCTAGCTGACACTTTTTAGCTTTGACAGTCAGCCCCGCTCTCTTAATGCTGCCCAATATCTTGGCCAGGTGTTGTAGGTGAGAATCCATGTCCTGGCTGAAGATTGCAATGTCATCAATGTATGCCACTGCAAACCCACTCATCCCCCCCAGCAGGTTGTTAATAAGCCTCTGGAAGGAGGCAGGAGAATTCCTCAGCCTGAACGGGAGCACCATAAACTCATAGAGTTCCTCTTCTGTGGTAAAGGCCGATTTGTCAATTGCGTCCTCATCTAGAGCCATCTGCCAAAACCTTTTTGACAAATCCAGGGTGGAGATAAATCTGGCCTGGCCCAGGGTGTCTAATAGGGTGTCCATCCTGGACATCGGGTATGCATCAGGTTGGGTAATGGCGTTAAGCTTCCTGTAATCTACACAAAACCTGATGGACCCATCCAGCTTTTGCACCAGTACCACAGGGCTAGCCCAGGGGCTCATGGAAGGCCAGATCACTCCCAGCTCCATCATGTCATCAAGCTCTCTCTTTATATTCCCAAATACCTTCCCATTAACTCTGTAGGGCATGGAGCGGATTGGGGGATGAGACCCTGTGTCAATTCTGACACAGTCCTCCCTGGTTTGTTAGAGAACACTGACCCACACTCTTTCAAGATTCCTAGCAGCTTCTCCTTGTCTTTGGGAGAGATCTTCTTAGGCAGGGAGAGATCTTTAACCCCAGCT
The DNA here is from genome assembly GCA_003113815.1 of Sphenodon punctatus. Classification (NCBI taxonomy): domain Eukaryota; kingdom Metazoa; phylum Chordata; class Lepidosauria; order Sphenodontia; family Sphenodontidae; genus Sphenodon; species Sphenodon punctatus. Next base: position 28,024 of record QEPC01004147.1, on the reverse strand, counting down.
TCCCCCGAGCTTGTGGCTAACAGATCCACTATCTCCTCCTCTGGATGGTCCAAATGGGAGATCCTGAACACCACCTCCTTCCTATTGTAGTAAGGTTTGAGCATGTTCATGTGGACCACTTTGGGCCTTTGCCCTGATTCGTTCAAAGCCACCACATAGGTTACCCTGTTTGTCCTGGATTACATGGTCCTGGATTACATGGGGGCCGTCCCAAGCTTGTCGGACTTCAAGGGTATGAAAACCATGACCCTGTCCCCTATATCAAATTTTCACGAGTGAGCGTCCTTGCCATACTAGGTGCTCTGCTTTTCCTGGGCCTGGGCCATGTTCTCTTTTACTACCCCCATCATGCTCACTAGCTTCTCTCGAAAGCCTAGGACGTAGTCTACCACTGAGGTCTTGTTGGGGGAGATCTTCCCACTCCTCCTTTACTAGGTCTAGGGGTCCCCTGACTTGCCTCCCAAACATCAGCTCGAAAGGTGAGAAGCCTGTAGACTCTTGCGGTACTTCCAGGTATGCAAAGAGCAAATGGGGAAGCTTCTCATCTCAGTCATTAGGGTGAGAGTCCACATAAGCCCTTAGCATTCCCTTCAGGGTCCCATTGAATCTCTCTACCAGTCCATTAGTCTGGGGGTGATAGGCTGTGGTTTTGAGGTGTTTAATCCCACAGCACTTCCATAGGCATTCCATTACCTCTGCTAGGAAATTCCCTCCCCTGTCAGTCAGTATCTCTGAGGGGAAACCCAGGTTAAAGAAAACCTTTATCAGGGCATCTGCAACTGCGGTAGCCTCTGTAGAGGCTAGGGCAACTGCCTCAGGGTATCTAAAATTTAGCCAAAAATTAAACATAGCTATGAGTGCAAATGTATCTGGTTGCAAAATCTACCAGCATCAGGATGGAGTGTTTTCCCCGCCTTGTATTATGCTTCAAGGGTCCCACTATATCTATCCCCACCTTCTCAAAGGGCTGCCTTATGATAGAGAGAGGCTTCAGGTATCTTTCCTCTTATCCCTACTCTTACCTATCATTTGGCATGTCTCACAGGTTCTGCAGTACTCTGTTACATTCTGTGCAAGTCTAGGCCAGTAAAAATTGGCTAGCAGGCACTGACACATCTTGGTCATGTCTAGGTGGCCAGCACAGGGCAAATCATGTGCCAGGCTCAGCAGTTGCTGCCTGTACTTGTGTGGCACCACCAGCTGGCGATAGGCCTCCCAGGACTCAGAGTAACTCTTAGGTAGCCACAGTCAGTATAGAAGGCCCTTGTTCCACACTATCTGTTCCCTTTGATCGGGAGTAAATTCCCCCTCATGCCCCTGAGCTGACTGCCTGAGCTCCTCCAAGATAGGGTCTGCCCCGACCTCTTGCTTAAACTCCTCTGAGCTCGCCATGCTATGAGTTGGTGACTCCTCCCCCTCCCCCAGGGGTGTCCCCACTCCTCCCCGGGGCTCATCCTCGGCCCCTCCTGGGGAAGCTACTGTCTGCACCTCAGGGCTGTTCTCTGGATCTGGCTCTGGGGCGCCTTTTCCCTCTATGCCCTTAGCCCCCTCTTCTGGCTGGCTGGGCTGCTCCTCTGGGGATCCCTCTTTGGGCTTGGCCCCCACCCTGCAGCAGGGCTGGGTGGCTATGGAGAGCCTCGCTCTCAGGACCACCTTCCAGTCCTGGGCCCCTTCCCTTTTCCCTACCCCCGGGTTCCACACCTAACTGCTGCCCCCATCCCTGAGAGGTCCTTTCACTTTTGGCTTCTGCCTCCCGACTCTGACTCCAGGTTATGGCTGACATCCTGCAAGACCCCATAATATCTTTCCCGATCAGAATCAGGGCGGGGGCCTCTTTCATCACCCTGATGTCCAACTATGCCCCCCCTTCCCCTCCATTCTATGGGCAGATGGGCCACGGGCACCTCAAAGGGCAGGTAACCCACTGGTTTAATGGAGTAGGTCTTTCCTGGGAGTAAATCTGATGGGCAGACCAGGTCAGCGCTAATCAGAGACACCACCGCCCCCGTATCTATCTCCCCAATAATAGTTGTCCCTTTCACAATCACTTCATCCTTGAGGTAATCCGTCATTTCCCTGGCATTCATTATCTTATATGTGCTTACATGATGCACGGGGATGCTCGGAGTTCCCTCCCCTGTGTTCCCAACTGCTGCTTGGTGGGTGGGCTTCTGAGAGCTCTGCAGCTTTGGGCACTTGGCCTTAAAGTGGCCCAGATCCCCACAGCTGTAGCAGCCCCCCCATCCAAATTTGGGGATTTTGCTGAATTAGGGGAACTTTTGTGTTCAGTAGGTGGTGTTCCCAGCTCCCGTTTGTGGGGTACATCCCCCTCCCACCTTTTTGGATCCCTTTCTGATCCTTCCCAAAGCGGGTAGGATCTTTCTTTATCCCATCCCTGTTTAGCAGCATCTGATCAGCAAAGTCAGCAGCTTCACTGACTGTTTTGGGTTTTTTATCTTTCACTAAGTGTTTGATCTCTTGGGGGCAGCGGAAATAAAACTGATCCAACCCCATAAGATCCAAAACCAGCTCCCGGGTCTCCGCTTTGGCTCCAGTCACCCACTTTCCCAGGACTTCCACTAGTTGGGCCCCAAACTCAGCCACAGATTGCCCTGGCTGAGGAAGCAGTGTGTGAAACCGCTTCCTGAAATGATCTGGGCTCAGCCTATAGTGCTTGAGCACAGCCTCTTTAAAAGCAGGATAATTGTTAGCAGACTCAGTGGGTAAGCTGTCAAGGATTACTGACATAGTCCCAGTTACCAACCCAGCCACATAACACATATACTCATCCTCCCTCAAGTTCCATCTGCGCGCCTGCTTCTCGAAAACACTCAGGAACACTTCAGGGTTGTCCCCCTCTTTGAAAGGGGTGAAGTCCTTTGGTATCAGCTTGTGGGGTGCGTCCAACTTTCGCTGGAGCATATCAGCCTCATGTTAGCGCTGCACTTCCTGGGCTTCTCGCTGCGCCTCATGCTGGTGTTGAGCTTCCTGAGCAGCTAGTTCAGCTTCCCTCTGCTCCTTCTCATGCTGGCACTGAGCTGCCTTGTCTGTGAGTAACCTCTCCTGAATCTCTCTCACTCCTGGTCCTCTCTCTCTCACTCCCGGTCTACAAGCTCCTTCTTTCTCAGGCGGATCTGCATCTGGAACAGCTCTATCTGTTCAGGGGACCCTCCAGGAGTCCCAAAGAGAAGGGTTGTTCCAGCTCCTGCCGCTAGATCGTCATTTTGATCCACCCCAGGCATTTCAAAGTTCTTTATTATCTGCCTTAGCTGCTCGTTGGTCAGTTCTTCTGTTGGAAGATTCCTCCTCTGGGTCTCTCTTTTGAGGTCAGCTTTGGTGAGTCTATTGAGCCCCTTGGGCAAACCCATCAGGGTACTTCCCTGTGTTCCAGAACTCATACATTTCCTTGCCCTTGCACTGCTTATCTAAGCCCTATCCAGTTGACCTGAAGCCAAATTCAAGGACTCGATTGTTCAAGGTTTATGCCAAAAGCCCCTCCTTGCTCTGTGGGTGCTTTTCAAAAACTCCAATTCAAAAAGAAAACTGCTGGTGGATCCTATCCCACCTGTGTGTGCTTATCTGGATGCTTGGGTGATCCCACTGCTGCCACCCTGTGTGGCGAAATGCCAGTAGGGGGTGCTATACAGCTGAGCCACCCACCTCACAGTGTTTCTACAAATCTCTGATGAGGGGTTCCCACAGCTGGCATACCCCCCCAAAACCCTTAGTATTCCACTGCCACCACTTGAGTGTAATTCAGAGAGCATTCACACCACTCAAGACATGTGAACCCCACAAGGTATAAACCCCACAGCTTCCCAAGAGCTCTCCTTGTTCCCAGCACTCTTTTCCCAGGGTTTCCTCCCTGCGTTGGAGGCCAAACCCCGGAGTCACCCTAGGAAGGCTTCTCTTGGTTCCAAAACTGCTGGCTTCTAGCCAAATATGGAGTTTCCCTCACTCTCCTTGCCTTAGTAGCGAGGCTTGGCCACCCGGCCCAAAGGAGGCATTTAATGGTCAGTCAATAACACACACACACACACACAACCAGTAGGGTAAAAAGAAAACTTAGACTTTACTGATACATATAAAAAAGAATAAAAGCATAGAACTAGGGGGTGATAACCCTTTGAGCAATCAGAGTCATTCCTGTGGACATAGTAGTCCATTTGGAAAGCGTCTTCCTACAACTGTAGCTGAGGTAGCTAGCAAGGTACTCACACTAGTCCTGATCAGGTCTCCATAGGGGATGGTTTTCCTATGGGGGCCAAGGTCTTCTTCTGGCAAAGGCCAGAGTTACTGTTAAGCCATATAGTCCATGAGTGCCTCCAGGCAGGGAGGTCACCAGCCTAGCAGCATCCACTAGACATCTGCCAGTGAGTCCAGAGAGAGAGTCAAAATGCCTATGCCAGTCCTTTTAAGGCATCCTTGACCTTCTTGCTGATTTGTCCAGGGTGGTCAGCTGGCTGTAGTCCAGCAGCCCCTCTCCTTCTATGATTCGATCATCCCACTTCACCTGTCTTAGGTGTAGAGTCCCCCCTCCCCCTTAGGAATTTCAGGAATGAGGAAGTCCTGAACAGATGCTTGTTGAGGTCTGGGCTTTGGCTGAGCCAGGTTTGCAGTTTCAGTGAAGGGGGGTCAGAGGGGATCTTGGTCAGGGCAAGGGCATTTTGCCACATGGCCATCAGGAGCATATTACACTGGTACTCCATTCTCTCCACTGGCTGCCTATCATCTTCTGGGCCTGATTCAAGGTGCTGGTTCTTACCTATAAAGCCCTATTTGGGTTGGGCCCCATTTATCTATGGGACCGCTTCACTCCCCATGCTCTGGATCGACTCCTGTGGTCGGCCAGGAGCACCCTTCTCAATATCCCCCAGGTATTTGCACCAAGGCTGTGAAATGCCCGGCAGAGGCCTGCATGGCCCCAGACCGCTCCTCTTTTTGATGCCAATGCAAGACCTGGCTGTTCTGCCAGGCCTTAAGTGAGGGAGATGGGTGAGGGTGGGTTTTTATTCTATTTTATTTGTTTTTGATGGGGTGGTACAGGTGGGATATTTTTGTTTGGGATTTTATGTCTCCTTGACATCCCTTTCTCCTCCCTCTTTTCTTGGTGGCGATGTTTTTCTCCCATTTTCCTTCTTTCCCTCCTTTTAGGGTGTTTTCAGATGTTACGAGATCACAGTCAACCACAGTGAACCACACACAACCCATCGGTGGGGGCAAAGGGCCCTGAACGTCTGTTCGGCAGTTGCCAGATGTTCACCACAGACAATCTCCAGCAGGGGACAAAACTAACCACCCTTCTGGAGCTCCAGCCTGGACCATCTCCAAAAGGGTGGTCAAAGCAATTCCCACCGGGAAACAATGAAATGTAACATCTGAACGGCAACCACCAGCCAGAATCAAGCAACTGATCCCCAGCCGGGGACAAAGCACGCAGCATCACTGCCAGGCAATGAGCAACAACACAGGCCAGGGAGGGAAATTTAAAGGGCACACAGCAGCAGAGGGATGTGGCAGGATGGAGTGAGGCCGAAAGGAGAGGAGAGTGGAGGGTGAGTGAGCAAGGGAGGAGGAGGAGGCGCAGGCAGAGGAGGTAGTCATGCTGCACATGGAGGTGGTGGTGGGAGAGCAGCAGCAGCAGCCAGGACAGGCCACACCAGAGACGACAACTGGACCAGGGGAGGAGGCACCCCGGAAATGGGTAGGGGGCATGAGGGGGGGTCCAGCGGCACAGGGGCACCAAGGGGGGGTGGGCCGGCAGGAGTGGGGAAAGGGGGAGGGCCGTGGAGATGAGGCAACCCGGTAACCAACTTCTGCCCCCCCTTACGACCCACAGACACAGAAATGGGCCCGGGAGCCCGAGCCCCCAGAGGAGATGGGCAGAGGGCATGTGGAGGAGGAGGACCAGGACGGCCCATGCAGGAGATGGCCATACCACCGAGGGGGGCAATGGGGGCACAGGGAAACCCAGGACTTCATCAGAATCTGGGGGACCCTGGAGCACCAACTGGAGCTAGCAGCCAACCAGCGGAACGAGCATGTGTTCCAGGAGATTGTGCAGAACATGGAGGCAGCAGGGCACCACAGGACAGGCCCAGTGCTGCTCCAAGGTCAAGGAGCTCAAGAGGGGGTACAAGGCAATTAAGGACAACAACCAGTGGTCCAGCCACGGAGCCTGGAACGCCCCCTACTATGACGTCCTGGACCGTATCCTTCACATGAAGGACTCCATTGTCACCCCGCACCTCGTAGGGAGTGCAGTGGTCCAGGGCAGGGAATGGGCCAAGGTACCCCCTCCCCTCACTGCCCCACAAGAAGGCACCATCTCCAGGGGGCTCGCCCCCAAGAGGAACGCCCTGGGATCTCGGGGACCACCAGGCCCCCCTCGTGCACCAGCCCTGAGAGCCCCCACCCAATGTCGAACATGGGGGGATCCGAGGCTGCCACACAGGTCGCACCCAGCCAGGGGACACAGGGGGACCACAGCAACACAGCGGGGCCAGCATCGGAGGGATCAGACACTGACATTGAGGGTAAGCAAGTGGGTGGGAGAAGGGGGCAGACCGGATGGGATGGGCCGAGAGGGGAAGGGGGGCACACTGGCCACGGGGCCACCCCCAGCAACCCCTGACACCCCAGACCATGGAAAGGGGGCCAGGGGGCCGCTGGAGGACACATTCCACCTACCCCCACCGCAACCATCCCATATCTTCACAGGTTACGGCACGCCCTGGCACCCGGGACAGGCAGGTGAGGGGGATGGTGGCAAGCAGCCCCAGGACCAGCCAGAGGTCCCAGGTGAGGCCTCCCAAGGAGTGGGGGGGAAGGGGGCCGCGGGAGGTCGGCCAGGTGGACCTGGCCCACACAGTGCAGGGGAGATGGGGCCTGGACGCAGGGGGCCGCCAGAGGAGAGCACCTGCTGGCCACCCAAGGGGGGGCAGGACCCCCCAGTTGTGATACGGGATGGGGATGGGAGCCCAGGGCACCTAACCAGCCCCTGCCTGGCACCCCACCAGGGCAACCCGCCGGGTCCCAGCAAGCCGGCCCCATGCCCCCGGCCCAGTGGATGAGGGAGCACCATGCACGGGTACGGCGCCGGAGGGAGGAGCAGGTGGAGGACATAGTTCGCAGCACCACCGAGCAGGGCGAGCGGATGATAGCGGCCATCGACCGCATGGAGGCGGCCACCGAAAGGGCCGTGCAGCAAGCAGAGGCCAGGGACCAGAGGCTGCAGGCAGAGGTGCACCTTGAACGGAGGCGGGAGCGCTGGGAGCACAGCAGGCAGGTTGAGACTTTTGGGTGGCTGTAACAGGCCATCAACCAGATAGTGAGGAAACAGCATACTGCCAAGATGGACTGGTCCCATGACATTGGCACCTCACTGCTCCTACACGCAGGGACCATGCGCACCTATGTGATGGCTGCTGCCCCGCCGGGCAACCTGCCTGCCCCGGCCCTGATGCTGGGCCCCTTGGTGCCTCCACCACCTCTGCCACCACCCCAGCCACCGGCATGCCCGCTGGGCCCTCACATCTGCCTACAGGTCCCTGTAGGCCTCCGGAGGGAGCAGCCACCCAGGGGTGCCCCTCCAGACCCAGGTTCACCCTCCCTCCCAACAATGCCTGCCCCTCAGGACACTGAGGCCTCCCAGGACACTGTCAGGGACACAGACAGTGGGGGGGGAGCTCCCAGAGCTCCATGTCAGCCACAGGGTGGCCGAGAGGGAGGTCCCAGAGACAGGGGGAAGTGGGGGAAGGGGGCAGGGGGCCTGAGGGGGGGAAATGGCACTGGGAGGTGGGTGGTGGGGTGAACTGTAGGCAGTAAGCACAATAAATTCTTGGGCACCACAGTTGCAGTCTTGTCTCTGTCATGGGCCCGGGACTGGGGGTGGGTGGGTGTCTAGGGGAATGCCCTGAGTGCTGGTGGGGGCCCCGGGGTGGTGGGTACGGTGGTGCATGGCCTCACGCCTCGGCCTCCCAGCTGATGCACCTAGCCAGGGCAGCACGGATGCGCTTTGCATATTGGTACTCCCACGGGTTCTCAGCATTCACATAGAGAGGCACGGGGCTGGGAGGGTGCCAGGGCATGGGGTACTCGAGGGTAGCCCCACAGCAGGCCCCGATCACTAGAGCTGATGTCTCTACCGTGTAGTCCAAGCAGCCCGCGAGGCACCTCTAGCGCTACTTGAGGGTCCCGAAGGCCCTCTCGACCACGGTTCTGCTTGCACACAGGTGAGTATTGTACAACACCTCCACAGGGTTTGTGGTGACTGGGTATGTGTCAGCGACAGGCGGAGAGGCAGAGTCCCCAGGCCCTCCAGAACACCCCGATGGGGTCCCCTCCAGTTCCTAGACCCTAGGAGATTGCCGGAGAACTGCCCGCCCTTAAAGATACCTGCCTTAGTGCACCCGGCCCCGGCACCAAACCCCCATACTGCAGACACGCCCCCGGCAACAACAAACGCCGCAGGGATCCCCACACAGACACCGCCAGCTACAGCGGCAGACACGCACATGGGAACCATGCCCCCAGGTGCAAGGAGCAACATGAGGATTCCCCCGCCCCTGTCGCGCCGCTCAGAGCGGCTGCGGGCACGCACAGGGGCGGGGCTTAGGGAGTAAAAGCCAGCGCCGCCTAAGCGGCGCTGGTGATTAGTTGAGACCGGCCCCTGTGTGCATTGTGGATTTTGGAGAGAAGAGTGCAACTGAGATTGACGTGCCCTGTGCGCTTGGAGTAACCTCCCTAACCTTCCCTACGACGTGACTGAGAGCGTGAACCTACGAGTGTGAGAGTGCTTGGTGAGTGTGCGTGTCCCCCTCCCACTCCCCAAGACCCTGGTGTATTGGAGGTGAGTGCCCGGACTCGTTCCCTCCCCCTTCGTGGGACCCTTGTGCACCCCCGAGGTGAACCCGCACTACCTGTCCTCCCTAGTCTCGTGGATATGTGTGGAATAGCTGTGATAGGGGAAGCCCTGGTTTCTCGGTCAGTAGCGCCCTATGATGATAGGGGCCTGTTCTCTTTAATTAGAGGTGAAGGCCCAACCACTATCCTGACGGGCATTCTGTCTCCGTAAGATTCCTGTTCTGACCGAGTCAAACCAGGGCAGTGTGTGTGAACTGTGCATGCCCCTGTGACAGTATGCCTTCATCAGCCACCGGGTGAGGGGATAGACCGGGTCCCCCAGGATGCAGGGGGGCATCAGCACCCCCTCGATCCGGGTCATCCCCATGTTCGCGAAGTCCCCGCGGTACATCTGGGCATAGAAGGGAGAGATGATCACGATCCTGGCATCGTGGCTGCACCCAGAGTGGCCCATGTATATGTCTATGAACCATCTTCGACGATCCACGACTGCTTGCAGCTGCAGGGAGTGGTACCTGTGTTGGTTGACATATTCCGCTGGACCAGGAGGCCATGATGGGCGGAGGATTTCGATGTGGGTTTCGTTCACAGTGCCCATGCAGTTGGGGAACCCTCCAGCCGCGAAGACGCCCATCATGGCCTCCTGGTCCACCAGTTGGATTGCCTCGGTCCAGGAGCACACCCTCCACCGCTTCGCAGACGTCCTGCAGGATCCCGGCAATGGTGCTCACCCCAACACCGAAGTGCTGCGGGATGGACCGGCAGGAGTCGGGTGTTGCAAGGGCCCAGACCCCGATGGCCACCCGCTGGACCATGGGAATGGGGGCCCACATGGGAGTGTGCTGCCACTCCAGTCAGGGCATTAGCAGCTCTGCGAGTCACAGGAGGCTGCGCCTGTCCATCCGAAAGTGCGCTCTCCAGGCAGCCTCGTCCCACTGAGCCAGCACNATTAGCAGCTCTGCGAGTCACAGGAGGCTGCGCCTGTCCATCCGAAAGTGCGCTCTCCAGGCAGCCTCGTCCCACTGAGCCAGCACCCTGGACCACCACTCCTGTGCATGCTCCGCCAGACAATGGGCATAGCAAGCTGGGCAGCACGGCCCATGGGCTCCCTCAGGCCCTGGAACCGGCCGGCTGCCTCGCAGAGCACAACAGCATGCTCCCGGGCGTGGAGGAGGGCCTGTCAGGCCGCTCCGGACACCCGCTGGGCCCTGAGCGCCTGCACAGGGAGTGCCTTCGCCCAGGGAGCACCTGCACCCATAGTGGGCTCTCCGGGCTGTAGCAGAACTCCTGACCATGCACACCCGCAGCCGGGAAGCCAGGTGCACCTCTACGGTCTGGATGCACAAGAGGTCGGTGTGCAAGCGGTACCACTTTGCGCAGACTGTGAGGTGCATCCCACAGGCGCTCAGCCGGTCCAGCTCCATGATGAACAGTGCCCCGGGTGGGTGGGAGCTGCACCCATTATAGGCTGGGGTATGTGTGGCCCCACCTCCAGGTCGTGACCGGGCAGGGGGCCCTGGGTCACCTCTGCCCCCTAAGCCGGCTGGCCCGACTCCTGCAGGGTGACCAGGGCAGGGCATCAGTGGGCATCCCATTGAGCATGTGGCAAAATGCCCTTGCCTTAACACAAACCCCCTCTGACTCCCCTTTGCTGATACTGCCAGCCTGGCTCAGCCAACGCCCAGGCCGCAGTAAGCACATGTTAAGGACTTCCTCATTCCTGGAATTCCTAAGTGGGGGGAACTCTACACCTGAGACAGGTGACATAGGATGAGCGAATCCTAGAAGGAGAGGGGCTTCTGGGTTATATCCAGCTGACCCTCCTGGACAAATGAGAACGAAGGTCAAGGTCCAAAGGATGCCTTAAAAGGACAAGCACAGGCATTTTGGCTCTCTCTCTCTCTCTCTGTGGACTCACTGAACTGCTGCTAGGCAGACCTTCCTGTCTGGAGGCACATGGCTTAACAGTAACTCTGGCCTGGCCAGAAGAAGAACTTGGACCCCATAGGTAAACCATCCCCTATGGAGAATTGATCAGCACCCCTGTGAGTACTGCTAGTTACAGTTATAGGAAGACGCTTTCTAAACGGGCTACCATGTCCACAGGACTGACTGATTGCTCAAAGGGTTATCACCCCTAGTTCTATGCTTTTATTCCTTTTTGTTTCATGTACAAGTAAAGACTAAGTTTTCTTTTTACCCTACTGGGTGTGTGTGTGTGTTATTGGCTGCACAATAAACACCTCCTTTGGGTCAGGTGGCCAAGCCTCGCTACTAAGGCTTAGAAGGGGAAAATCTACCTATTTGGCTAGGGGCCAACAGCTTTGGGAACCAAGGGAAGCCTCCTGTGGGTAGCTCTGGGGATCTGCCTCCAACACAGTGGAGGAAATCCCAGGAACAGAGTGCCAGGAAAGGGGAGTGCTTTTGGGAAGCTGTGAGGCTTATGCCTTTTGGGGTTCACATGTCTTGGGTAGTGTGAATGCCCTCTGAATTATACCCAAGTGGTGGCAGCGGAATACTAAGGGTTTTGGGGGGTTTGCCAGCTGTGGGAACCGCTGATCAGAGACCAGGAGAAACACAGTGAGGTGGGTGTCTCAGCTGTATAGCACTCCCTACTGGCATTTTGCCACAGAGCACACCTGTGGTCCCTGCACAGGGCCTGGTGCATGGTCCAGCCAGTGCCCGGGCGTGCATGCAGTAGCTGCATTCCTGCTGTCATCATCTCCCACCACTCTGTGTTGGCTGCCTGTTGTCCTCGCTGCCCTGATTAGTGTGTAGGCTGTCCTGTATGTGCGCTTGGTTCCAGCAGCTGTGCTGGGTCCACACCACACGCCTCACTCCTTTGCCGTGCCCTGTTGCAGCCTGTGACCTTATTGCTTGGCCTTGGAGCTCCCCTGTTTCCCCTCCCGTTCCTCCAGGGATTGTGGGGCCCCTCTTTCCTTGCAGTTAGTATCTGCCGCTTGCTGGACCATGGCTGGCAGCGCTTCCCCAGGGCTTGCGGGCCCCACCGCCCCTGGCGCCCCCCCATAGCTGGACCTTCTGCGAGACCATGGCCCTGTGTGACCTATGGCATTCCCCAGCCGTGCAATTGCTCCTGAGCTGCCTGGACAGCCTCACAGGTGCCTATGTGAGTCTGCCTGTGTTACTTTGGCTATGAGGCGAGCGCCCACGATTGCTGGCTGCATGCGGAGATGCTGGGCCTGTGTCCTTTTCCCGATGGGCGCATTCCAGAGATGAGGTGCTCGCATGTGGGGTGGTCGGCTGCAGAGACCGTGTCTGCTCTCTCTGTGTGCAGCCTGGCTGCCTACATGGCCTATCTGGTGGAGGGGGGCCCTGCCCTGGCTGTGTCCTTCTTTGGCTGTGTTCACGGGGCCCATGGGTACCAGAAGTTGCGTGGGGTGGTCTATCACCACCTGTTGGAGCTCGGACACCTTCCGTGGCCCCCAGCTGCTGACTAGGGGTTGTCGGAGCCCACCGGGGCAGAGCTGTCAGCGCTGCCTGGTGTGTGGTCCCGATCCGATGTCCAGGAGGGACTCGCCATGCAGGATCCCTTTGAGGCATACTCCCTTGTCGCCATGTCTGCGCTGCGGTACCATCAGGGCATGCTGCAGTGGCCCCACTTCATGCACCTGGCAGGCCACCTGGCCCTGGGCCCCTTCGTGGCCCCCTGGAGCTGGCTGTGAGGCCCCCAGTGCCTTCTGGGCCCTGGATGCTGGCCCCGCTATGAGCTCCCGGTGCCGCCGTGGGTCCCTGCCCGCTTCCTCCATGATATCTGGGGCTTACTGCTGTGCTGGCTGGTTCCTGGGGTTCTGCTGCCCCTGCTTGTGCCTCTGGGCGCCCTCCATGCCCCCCCCCCCATCCTCCACTGCAACTGGTGTTCCCCTCTGTGGCTGCCTTCTCCTGTGGCTGTGTCTTGATCTCCGAGCCGTCACCCAGCACCTCGGGTGCTGCTATCCTTCATGGTCTGGTTTTGGTTCCTCCTGTGCCTGTGGCCCCCCCACCCCCCTTGAGTGACTCTGTGACCGTGGGGTTCTGGGGTCCCTGGTCTGCGCCTCCTGGCATACTCCGGGGAGGGGGGATTGGACCGCCTGCACTGCTCCTCGGCTCTGGCTCACCTCCATCCAATCCATCGTGCCCTCATCAGTGTGTGAGGTCCCTGTCTGCCTCCTGGACCGTTCTCGGGCCACTTCCTCCCTGTGTGGCCTCCCCCTGTGTCTGTACTCTGCCCTGGGGGTCCCCCCATGCCTGGGCTGCCTGTGTGGCTGTGGGGTTGCCTGTGCAGCCTGTGCTGTTGTGGGGGTTCTGGCGGGCCGATTCCCTGCCATGGTCCCGCTCCCGTCACATCTGTTTGGGGCCTTCCTGGACCATGGGGGTGTGTGGTTGTTCGGCTCGCGACCACTGGGAATCCACTGTGGTGATTCGGGAGCCTGTAACATCTGAAATAACCAAGCCAAGTACGTGCACTCGAGACCTCGCATCTTCATGAATGTTAGACTCCTTGTCTGTCCCTCTGTGCCCCTTCCTATGTCTCTCCCCCAGCTCCTGTCTCTCAGATTGTAAGCCCTAGGGGCAGGGACCGTGTCTATTTTATTACTTTGTAAAGTGCCAGGTACACTGCTGGCGCTATATAAAT
>QEPC01004145.1:561017-575521 GCA_003113815.1 Sphenodon punctatus | reverse complement strand
GGGGGGAGAAGAGAGATGCTGCTGTTGCCCTTGTCATGGATGGATCATTACCTCCTGAGGGCCTGTCTCTCGGCATGTGTCTGCCCCCCGGGAGGGTACAGAATCCATTTGTTTGTTTTGCCCCGGAGACTTATGGAACCAAATACGTTCCGAATGCTCTTGGGGAGTTACCCCCAGACTCGATGGCCGCTCATTCAATGACCTTGTGGCCTTCTGGAATACCTCGCTGACTGAGGCCATCGATCTGATGGCTCCCAGGTGTCTGCTTCCTGGGCATCCCCGTGATTTACAGAGGGCCTGCGGCAATTGAATTAGGAAGAAAGGCGGTTAGCGTGATGGTGGCGTCACACTCATGCTGATTACTGCATAGAGTTAGTTTAAGAGCCCATGCCGTGGCGGTGTGGGCAGCAAAGAAGGGTTTCTTTGCTGCCAAAGTTGCGTCTGGCTGAGCTTTCCTGGGTGGTGAGAGGTCTGGGCAGTCCAGGCTGTCTCCGCCTGGAAGTGGAGTCATCCGGTGCTTGCTGTGTCGTGTTCTTCAGCTATATGGCGGAGAAAATCACATGCATTCACCACGACTTTAATGCTGCAGTTAATGCGGTAGGGGAGCTTGGGGTTATGGATGCTCTGACTTGTCCACTTTTGTGGGATCATTTTTCATAGGTTTCAGCTGCCGACGCAGGGGATGTTCTTGGGGCTGTTCGGGCTACAACTTGCGAACTGGATCCATGCCCATCCTGGCTTGTTAAGGCCAGCCGGGAGATGCTAGGACTGTTGGTGGCGGGGGGTAGTCAGTGCCTCCCTTAGGGAGGGTAGGGTGCTGGATTTGCTGAAAGAGGCAGTGGTCCGGCCCCATCTAAAAGAAAATTTATCACTTGCTGATGTCTCCCTGGCCAGCTAGTGGCCAGTCTCTAATCTTCCCTTGAACGGGGGGTGGCTCAGCAGCTTCAGGGGCATTTGGACCACATCGGTTTTCTGCCCCCCTCACCGGGGCGATAGATCTAACCAAATCAACAGTCAATCAGCAGCTTTTGACACAGTTGACCACAAGGTGCTGGTGACTTGTTGGTGGGACTGAGCCGGGGTGGGTGACAGTTCTTTTTTTAAAAAATTATTTATTTATTTCCTGCCTAGGCAGCTCGTGGCAGCTTACAAAAGTGAAAATATTTTAAAATATACATAAAAGGGAGACATAAAAATAAGAATAAGAGACTAAAACCCCTTCCTCCCCCTCCCCCCCCTCACCAAAGGCCGGGCGGTAAGAACTGGGTCTTGCACTGTCGCTGGAATGAGGCAAGGGCTGGGGCCACCCGGGCCTCCACCGGGAGTTCCACAGCTTAGGTGCCGCCACCGAGAATGCCCTCTCTATTGTAGCCCCCTGCACCACCCGGGGGACATCAGGAAGGGTGATCCTGGTGGAGCGCAGGGGTTGATCCAGGGCACGGAGAGTTCTTGAATGGTTCCGCTCATTTCTGGCTGGAAGAACTCATTGTATGGTCCTGGGGGACTTTGCTTTGTCTCCCTAGCACCTTACCTGTGGGGTCCAAGGATCTTTTCTGTGCTCTCTCCTGTTCAAGGTGTACATGCAGCTTTTAGGTGAGGTCGTGAGGGGATTTGGCATCAGGTGCCATAAATATGTTGATGGCACCCAGCTGTACCTCTCATTTTCAAGTGACCCAGCCCCAGCAGTCTCGGTGCTTGCGTGGTGGCTGTGGGGGGACCAGGATGAGGGTGAGCCGTCTGAAACTGAATCCTGACAAAGACGGAAGTGATGCTAGTGGGTGGGACTGGGGGCCTGACACTGACGGGGTTCATCTCTCTCTAGTTTCTCGCGTTCATAGTCTGGGAGTGCTCCTTGATTTACAGCTCTGCCTGGATGCCCAAGTGGCGGCTGTTACAAGGTGCGAGTTTTGCCAATTACACCTGGTCCATCGGTTAATGCCGTATATCTCGAACTCTGACCTGGACACTGTCGGCATCCAGGCCTTCCTCACCTCCAAGCTGGACTATTGTAATGTGCTCTACATGGGGCTACCTGTGGCGATGGCTCAGAGAATGCAGCGACTTGTCTTTGGACGGGGACGGGTTGCCATGAGAATATAACACCAGTTTTGCACTCCCTGCACTGGCTGTCTAGAGTCTTCCAGGCCTGATTCAAGGTGCTGGTTCTCACCTATAAAGCCCTTCATGGTCTGGGCCCCACCTACCTGCAGGACCTTGTCACTCCCTGGTTTCTGTCCCCTGTGGTCAGCTGGGGGTGTCCTCGAAATCCCAGTCAATGTCTGCTTGTCCCTGGATCATTCCTTCTGGAAACGTTGTAAAACCTGGCCGTTTTGGCAGGCGTTCGGTGAGGGGTGTATGGGTTGAGGGGGATCGGGAAGTTCACCCTTGGACTGTATGTTTTAATGCTAATTGTTTTGTTGTTTTATGTATTTTTATCTATTTTTTGTTGCCCCAAGCTGCTGTAAGGGGGAGGGGGCAGGTTATGAATTATTTTAACAAACAAACAAACAGTGACCTTGTGGGTACTCTTCCAGGTGACCAAGATGGGCCACTGTCGGAGACAGGAAGCTGGGCTGGATGGACCATTGGTCTGACCCAGTCTGATACTGACTCTGTTGGAGACGACGCTGGGCTGGATGGACCGTTGCTTTGACCCGTCTGCCACTGATTGTGACTCTGTTGGAGACAGGTGTTGGATCATTGGTCTGACGCAGTCTGGCATTACTTATGTTCTTACGAGTGAAATTATTCTGATGTTGGATCTAAAGCAGTTTGCAGAACCATCTCCACCAAGAATAAGAATATTTGAAAACTCCTGTGAGAAACATGTCCTGCTCAGCAGGTAGAAAGAACAAGGTCTCCACTTATGGTGGGTCTAGAAAAGGAGCAGCTTTCGGACAGGTAGATGTTAGTGTGGAATTGATATTCAAAGCAGACGCTGCAGATGTTACTGAAAAGAAAAATCCCAATCTTGACTTGAGTGTAATTTTCTTCCTTTGAAGGAAGGGGCCCATGAATTAGGAAGCCAGGAGATGCTGCTCTCTCTTATGGTTGTCCAGGCTGTCATCAGAGCCTACTGTCGCTCCTGCCACGCTGCGGCTGAGTTTTTCTAGGAGTGTCGGAATGAACTGTTCATGAGGAGAGAGTGAAATATTAGTCTAATGGAATTGAAGGGTGTGTGTTGGTTACACAACTGTTCTGCTGTGGAGCTGTGTGGCCTTTCCCCATTGTGCTGCTGCACAGGGCTGCCTGGGTTCTTGCTTGCCAGTCTGGAATCAGACCAATGGTCCATCTAGCCCAGCATCCTGTCTCCAACAGTAGCCAATCATGGTGGCTTGGGAGAAGCACCCAACAAGTCACAATGGATCCATTCCCTGTTGTTTTCCCCCAGCTCCCGTCATGTTCCCTGATCCTGTCAGGCCCATTAGAAGCTATTAGCCAATCTTCCAGAAACTTGTCTAAACGTCTCTTAAACTCAGCTGTAGTACTGGCCCTTACCACAGCCTCTGGCAGTAGATTCCACAAGTCAATTAAATGTCACATCTAACGTTGCTGATACTGTGTTGTATTAGTCTAGTTCTGCCCTGGAGGCTCAGACCAATTGACGACAATCTATAGATACATGAAGAAGAAAAAAGCAACGCATTAAAAAGACCAATTATATAAAGGTTCTGTCAACACAGCTCTCCTGACCCTATTTGTGCTGGCCAAATAAACAGGTCTTACACCGTCTTCAGAAAATGCTTCCAGAGCTGTGGAGCAGTCGCCTTGCGGTAAAGACGTAGTGCAGCAATGGAACTTGCAAGAGGGTGCCCCCATCTGACCTTAAGGATTGTGATGGAACAAAGGGCTCGAAACACTGTTAGAAGCCAGTGCAATCTAATGTGCTCCAGGCTACCCAACCCCATCAGACAATGGGTTACTGAGTTCTGCTACTGTCCCACATAGAGTGCATTGCAGTAATCCAGCCTGGAGGCTACAAAGGTGTGGATGGCAGTGACCAAGTCCTGAGTCTGAAAGAAACCAGATGGAGTTGGTGAATAGTGCTCCTGGTCACCGCTGCAACCTGGTGATCCAGGAGCATCAGTGGATCCAGGAGCACACCATAGCTGTAAACCCGAGTAACCTGAGGAGGCTAGACTCTGTCAATGATGGGTGTCCCTTGAGTCACAGGGCTGGGCCTCTGTCATTGTTACCGTGGCTCACCTGCATCCATTCCCCAATGGCTGGCAAGCATAGAGTCTGCCTCGTGACCGCAGGTGAGCCAGGTGTCAGTTGAACATCTGCATACTTATGATACCTCACTCCAAATCTGTGTGAGCTTGCCCACCAGCCCACTCAGCAGTTGCTTCCACTTCCAAAACACTTCATTGTACCCCAAATGTGTCAAATTATAGCCCCATGCAAAACCACTACAATGATCAGGTAGTTTGCATATTTGTGTTACAACCTGTGTGTGAGTAGTGTTCCACCTTAATGACTCCCTGGCCAGCTATCGCCCTGTCTCTAACCTTCCCTTTTTTAGGGAAGGTTATTGAATGGGTGGGTTGCCTGACAGCTCCAGGCTCATCTTGATGCTATCGCGTTCCCAGACTCTTTTCAGTCAGGGTTTTGTTGGGGTATAGCACAGAGACTGCACTTGTGGTCTTGGTTGATGATCTACACCTGGAGATTGACAGAGGGAATTGTGCCCTATGGATCTTGTTGGGTCTTTCAGCAGCCTTTGACCTGGTTGATCATGAGGTGGTGTTGACACATCTGCAGGATTTGGCAGTGGTGCACGGGACTGCTCTTGAGTGGTTCCGTTCATTCTTGTTGGGGAAGTCCCAGTGGGTGGTGATGGGTGATTGCTCATTGTCCCCCCAGGACCTCCCCTGTGGTGTCACATGGGGTTTCATCTTCTCTCTCCTCTTGTTCGATGTGTATCGGAAGCCACTAGGTGAGGCCATTTGGTGGCTTGGCGTGAAGGGCCATCGGTAGGCTGATGACACTGGGCTGTATCTCTTTTTCATCTGACCCAGGTCCTTCTGCTTGGGTAAACTGCTGTTGGGGACTGGATGAGGGTGAGCCGATTGAAGCTGAATCCAGACAAGACTGATGCGATGATGGTTGGCCAGCCTTGTGACTTGGAGAGGATTGGTACCCCTGTCATTGAGGGTATCCAGCCGCCTCTAGTTATTCAGGTTTTCAGCTTTGGAACGCTTCTGGACCCCTTGCTGCACCTGGATTGTCAGGTTGCAGCAGCGGCCAAGAGTGCTTTTTGCCAGCTCCATTGAGCGAGGAGGCTGCGGCCCTTTCTTACAGATTCAGATCTGGCCACCGTTATCCGTGCTTTCATCACCTCCAGGTTAGACTACTGCAACATGCTCTACGTGGGGCTGTCTTCGATGACTGTTCAGAAGCTGCAGCTGGTGCAGAACACGGTGGCCCAGCTCCTTTCAGCAGGGGTGGGTTGCCGTGAGCACATTACACCTGTGCTCTATAGTCTGCACTGGCTTCCTATCGATTTCTGGGCACAAGTCAAGGTGCTGGGTTGGACCTTTTGAAGTTCCTAAATGGCCTGGGCTTGTATATCTGAAAGACCGCTTCTCCTCCCATGCTCTGCTGTGACCCCTCTGGTTGGCCAGGAGCACACACTTGCGGGTGCCACCAACCAACCTTGTCCTTATGACAAGGGCCCGCAGAGGGGTTCTAGGTTGCTGCCCCAGTATTTTGGAACTCGCTTCCCCCAAAGGTGTGTCAGAGCCTGGGCTCGAGTGTCTTCTGGAGGTGATGCAAAACTTTTTTGGGCAAAACATTTGGCAGGCGGGGATGGGGATTGGGGTGGGTGGGTTTCTGGGGCGAGGGTGGTGATTTTAAAAGAGATTTTACTGTTTTCTGTGTTTTTATTACCGTAATCTACCCTGAGCCTTCGGGGAAGGGCAGGGTATAAATCTTAATAAATGTAGCCAAAGGGGGGTGAGAGCGTAAGTTTGAAGCTGAGTGTGCCTTGATCTTTGGTATTTGGAGACAGAAATGTACGCTTTTGGGATGGGTTACTGAGGGAGCAGAAAGGCCCTGGAATCCTGCATGGCTTCCTCTTTTCCAGGCGTTTAGGTGGGATGTGTCCTGATGTAACCTTAATTGTCACTAAACATTTTAATTTGTGTTAAATGGCACCATCTCTCTGTGCAGGCTGTCTGTAAAACCATGAGTCTAGGCATGGCTAAACCAGTACCGGGGGCTGCCTTTGTTTTGAGAACTCTGAGCACATGTGGCTGTGGTTCCATGGCACACGGGAATTGCACTGGGGGGTTTAGGGTTGAATGGATGTGATGAATCCCTGTGTTGCAAAGAGCGTAATGGCACAGGGTTCAGGTGAAAAGGAGCTTGGCTGGGTGGGAACTAGGGCTGGTTCTCTGGCTAGATGGCATCCCCATCCCTGTCTGCTCCCATCTATTGTGGTAACCACTTTCACGGTGTCCTTGGGCATTTTTGCTTCCTTGGTGGGTCTGACCTATCCCGCAAAGTCTCTTCAAGTGGCACAGCTGGGAGGGTGGATGCAGCTGGCCAGGAGCAGAGCTTTTGTCTGCATTCAGTGGCTGGCCTGGCTGGGAAGAGTAGGAAAGAATTCTGTTCTCGAGGCCCTTTTGCAAAGGGGCTGGAGTTGTTTCTTAGTTCAAAGGAAACCAGTGCAACCTAAGCAGTCGTGTCTGTCCCCTGCTGCTGTACCCTCTGTTACTGAAAGCATGTATTGATGGCATACAGGGGATTTCTGTACCTTCCTGGGACAGTAGCAGGTGGAGCCATGCCATTTTGATGGCTGCTGTAGGAACAGGACAGATATGGGTGGGGGTCAATGCATGGCACTAGGGGTGAGAGATGCTTGGCCCCTGCTGTCTGTCGTAGGCTGATGATGTAAGGGTTTCCTCAAAGGAGTGCTCTGTAGCTGGTTGAGCCTCTTCCTTGATTGGGAAGCTTTCCCCTTCTCCCAGGCATCTATCTGGTTTGTGTGCTCTGCTGGGAAGCAGCAGATACCAATGATACAGGACTGGTTTTCAAGCTGCTATCTGGTATGCTGTGTCTGCACGCTGCTCCACAATCTGGCCTTGCAGGGCTTTTATCTCCCATAGTGATTGTGCAGATATATTGAACAATGGGAAGTAGATTCCAAGTTTGTCCTAGGACTGTCTGTACTGTGAGCTATTCTCTTTGCTAACTGTCTCCAATCTAGGTATGGAGTTCTTGAAAAAGCTCTCGAATTCCACTGTGCTGATTTATTCTGGTACACTGACATGTTCAAACATGGCTTGCAGGGTTCTCTGCACTGCTGCTGCTGTTATAGAGTGAGTGTAATGCCATGCTTTTCTCATGAGTCAGAAACCTTGATTTTTAAAAGACTTTTCTAAACTCTTTTAATGCAGAATTTTGCTTCCAAACTTGCTGGTGCAGGATTGCTTCTCAGCTGCCCTCCAGAAGTGACTATTTTAGTGGTCAACATTTGTAAGGTGTGTTTGGGAGGGAAAGCCAATAGCCAAGTAATTGAACTTCCTCTTCTGGAACTAAGTTTAAGGTAAAAATTGGCTTGTATCAAACACTCAAACAGGCTGGTGGAGAACTAGTGGAGGGAGCGCTGTGGAAGTCCATCACATGTGGATAAGATGTCAGTGAGC
This sequence comes from Sphenodon punctatus, assembly GCA_003113815.1. Taxonomy (NCBI): domain Eukaryota; kingdom Metazoa; phylum Chordata; class Lepidosauria; order Sphenodontia; family Sphenodontidae; genus Sphenodon; species Sphenodon punctatus. The sequence continues at coordinate 567,869 of QEPC01004145.1, read as the reverse complement.
ACGTGCTTGAGGACAGCCATCTAGAGAGAGGGGGATGGCGTGTTGGTCCCAAAGGCAAGAGATGGAGACAAAGTAGTTAAGATGAGATCTTTTATAGGACCAACTTCTGTTGGGGAGGAGAATGTCCAAGCTTTTTGGGCTGCTTTCTCCTACTCTTGTCAAGCCAAGAAGGATGAGGATGGCAGAAACACTGAGATTTTGGTTGTGGTGATTAATGATGGAGATGAGGGGAAAGAAACTTGAGTGCTCTGTTGTAAATGAGCCTGGTACCCTTTGCAGTGTTACCCAGTGCTTTGTGGTGGCTAAGCTGTGAATTTTCTAGATGGGCAGTGTAATTGCTTAGTATGCTTCTCACTTGAATGCGCAGGGGGCTGCCTACATCTTAGAAGCTAAATAGCAGCACCCTGAAGGTGTGTGCAAGCAGCAGGTTTTTTCTTGTTCAGACTAGCAGAAGTTCTGGTATAGAAACATGCAGTCAAGCTTTGTGTTGGAAGAAGAATCCATCTCTCTAACTGAGCCCCATCTGCAGATGCAACTTGCATGCCTCTGTTGCTGTTTGGGGTCACAGGATTATAGTCCTCTCAACATGGCGTGTGTTGCGCACACAGAATTTGGGAAGCCTGCCCTAAAATGTGAGTGTATGTTGGCCTTAAATGTTTTCAGTTAATCACTACTTAAGCTTTTTATGTCTGAACTCCTTTATAGGAGAGTTTCCCGTGAATGCTTGACATAAGCTTTCTCTGTTGTACCACAAGCCCGTTAATTCTTGCTTGTCCTGTTGTCAGTTTCTAGTGAGAATAATCTGTTCTTGGCCTCTTGAGAATTGTCCTTTGTGCATTCATAGAATGCGGCCATTTTGCTTAGTATTTAGCAGAAGAAAGGCATTAGGGTTCCATTATAGGTGCTATAGTCCAAGCCTTTTATGGCTGCTGCTGCTGCTGCTATCAGAGTACTCTCCAATACTTTGAGGTTTGGCTAGAGGAGGGCACATTAATTCCTTGCTTCACAGTATTAGCACAGCCCAGGCAGTCTTTTCCTCTTGCAGTTGTATTGAATTGTTTCCTTTTCAAATCACTTTACATGGCCTAAAACCCCTTGAACAGCAGAGAAGAATAGTTAGCAGAGCATCTGAGCAATTGTGCACCCCAAACCTTGCCTTAATTGGCACGATAGACATGCCACTTTGGAAAGTGCCAGGATGAAGGAAATTAGCCTTGGGGAACGCAGCAGTGAGACACTCTGCCGTATGTGGCTATTTTGACCTGAACCAGTCACTTTTATTGGGGGTGTGTGTGCATGTGTGTCTCTGTCTTTTTCCGTTCCCGACTACGAGCTTTCCACTGCGGAGGCTGTAGTTCTCCCTTTTTCCACTGCGGAGGCTGTAGTTCTCCCTTGTCTAGCATCGTGTGCTGTGCTGCTACCTCATCTTCCTGCTGCTGCAGAATCCTGTTGAGAACTTGGCTTCTCCTTTGCCACCACCCGAGTCTCCTGCTCCCTAACCTGTCCCTTCTCTCATACTGACCCCTATGCCTGCAACTCCCTCTCTTCCTCCTTCCTACAAACTTACCCATCTGACAGATGGATGGACGTCAGGCTCTCTTTCTCTTCACCCCTAGGGCATACGCCCTCCTCTCAGGCTGTCACTAAGCCAAGTGCATCTGTCACTGCCACACTGGGAGTGTTTGGGGATTGCTGCCTTTTATTTTCAGTAAGCCACACCAGGCAATGTTTAGCTCAACCAAAAGTATATTGCCCTGTCCTTTTGACTTGCACTCGAAAAGAAAGCACTTAAAGTGGTTAGGTTTTGTCACCCCCCAGAGTAGAATCAGGAATTGATCTGGTCGGCCAGGCCAGATAATCCAACTGAGGTAGCTTGCTTCAGTCTGTGGTGCAGAGATGACTTGTATTGAGCCTCTCTCCAAATTGGGTTAGTTCCAGTCTTAAGTTTTTATAGTCCATAACTACGTTAAATCCAAACACTTTAAAAGAGCCTGAGGAAACTTAATACAGGGTTCATGCACTTGACTCGTGGTCTTCATAAGGTCCTTCTGTTAAAGAAGAAAGATGCTGATATCTGCTATTTCCATTGCTGCTACCATACTCTTTTATCACGACTGCCCAGAGAAGCAGATGTTCCTGCCAAAGCAAACCTTGAAAATAGTGGCTCACTACTTGATATGGTTTGTTAGAAAAGAGGAAGAAAAAATCCTCTTTAGTCCTGAGTTATGTCTGCCTGTTTCCCAGGCTGTATTGCACGTATTTTCCTTTAACCCCTTTTTGTACTAGGCTTTAGTCTGAGTAAGGGGTAGAGATGTGAAGGCCTGGAAAAAAACTGGGAAAATTTGGGAGGAAAACAGGTTTTTTCTGTTTTTTTTCCCCAAGGCCTTTTTTGTGTTTTTCTGAAAAATTGGAAAGATTAAAAATATTTGGAAAAAATAAAAAAAACCTCATGAAACTGGTCTCTGTTTGGAAATACTCACACCAAATCAAGAAATAAACTAACATGTGAAAGAGTAGAGAAGCTTGTCTCAATCTTGGCAAAACTTCAGTTTTCAGAATTCCACCAGGAAGATGATAAAAATGAAGGGTCAGAAGAATCAACAGCTGCCACTAGTGATAGCTTAGAAAATGAGACTGATTAGACAAAGTTTCATGTGGCAAAATTTGTATTCAGTGAGTCTTGGGTTCTCCTCCCCCCCCCCCTTTTTTTTTTCCTCAGCTCTTTTTCTAAAAATCTGTATCTGCTTGACACCATGGAGGAGATTAAGTCCAGATTCCAGAATCAATTTGTTTTACTATAATGTTGATGGTTCCTTCTATTTTCAACTTTAATTTTTGCCTGCTTCTCATATACTGGCAAAACCTAAGAGATGCTAGAGTTCAGCAACTTGTAGCTCCATTTGTAACAAAAATTTAAAACATTTTAAAGTAAAAATTAGTAAATTTGTCATTGTCTGAATAAATTATACTTTTGCATTTAATAAATATATAAAACATGATAATTTCATAAGCAAAGTTATACACAATACATCTTATGTTCTTAAAGTAGCAAAGTGAATTTAGATCTGTAAAGGGTGCTAAGAAAATAAGTGTTGCATATATTTCAACTTTTCCCAAAATTTCCATTTCCCCCCCCCCAAAAACCCATTTTTTTCACATGGCTTCAAAATTTCTGGAAATTGTACATCTCTATTAAGGGGTCCTTTTTAATAAATAAATAAATAAATACATTTTTTCAACGGCATATCTACCTGAAACTTGTCAGCTTCATGAATGTCTCCCCCTAGGTGCTGCTCCTCTTTCATCCTGCCCTTGTCTATTCCAGACTGCCCCTCTTACCAGCTGTACAGCACCAGGCACATTGCTGGTGCCGTATACGCAATAATAATGGTTAGAAACTGCAACGCTGTGTCGTCTAATGTAGACTCTAGTGTTGTGGGGTTTCGAGGTTGCTGCAGTGCACACAAGGCAAACACTGTGCTCTCAGGATTGTGTCACTAGATTTTATTGCCTCAGGACGGGAACAGGGACAGTGGATCCAGATCTGTCCCTGTCCAGGAGAACCCAGACCCTTCCAGCTAGCCTAGGTGGTTCGGAGGTACTGGACAAAAGAAGAGTCTCTTATACAGCACAGAATAGCTTGAGGCAATGGGAGGGGTGAACAAAGGAGAAAAAGGGCTAGTCAAGAAGTTACTGGGATCCTACATACTTGGGAAGTGTGAATTGGGCCTGCAGCTGCGGAAACATTAAACAATTGGTGCTCAGGCCAGGGAGGTGCCCATAGCCAATAGAGTTGATTAGGGAGCCACCCTTTCAGCCTTGTGGAAGGACATGGGCCGTTTGTTCTTACAAGGCCTTTTTGCTGGTTTTAACCATTTTGGGAGCTGCACGGTGGCCTGGACATGCCAGGTATATGTTGGAACATGCCAGCTTTCTGACTCTTCTCTTTCTGTGCAGGATTCTCCATTCTGGATCAAGAATGCAGACAATAAAGTGTGTGGTGGTTGGAGATGGTGCAGTGGGAAAGACCTGTCTCCTCATCAGCTACACCACCAATGCCTTTCCAGAGGAGTATATCCCCACGGTGTTTGACAACTATAGTGCTCAGATGACGGTTGATGGCAGGACAGTTAGTCTGAATCTCTGGGACACTGCAGGCCAAGAAGAGTATGATCGGCTACGCACCCTCTCCTACCCACAGACCAATGTATTTGTCATCTGCTTTTCCATTGGAAGCCCATCTTCTTACGCAAATGTTCGACATAAATGGCATCCAGAAGTCTCTCACCACTGTCCTAATGTGCCAATCTTATTAGTGGGCACCAAGAGGGACTTAAGAAGTGATCTGGAAACAGTTAAAAAGCTGAAGGAGCAAAGCCTAGCTCCCACGACCCCTCAACAGGGCTCTTCACTGGCCAAACAGATTGGAGCTGTGAAATATTTGGAGTGTTCCGCTCTGAACCAGGAGGGTGTGCGAGAGGTGTTTGCTGAAGCTGTGCGTGCAGTTTTATACCCTGTAATGAAGAAAAACACAAAAAAGTGTGTGCTTTTGTAGTTTTCCAGGATGGTGGAGGTTCTGAAGTGGATCAGAGACTGAAGGGCTGAGGTGTTGAAAGTCTCCTTTATTTCTAACCTAAGATTTTTTCTTGCACTAACAGCTCTAAACAGTAATGTTTCATGTGACACATACTGCGTTTTGGGTATTACTTTATGGAGAAGAATGGTCAAACATCGACATATCGCCTAGAGTTGGAGTCTCCGCCATCCCCAGAGCTCTTGTTCTCTCCAGGGGAGGAAAAGGATATGGGGATTTCTTCAAGGCAAAGTTCTTCCTACTCCCCACAGGAGCGTCCGTTACTAATCTTGCAGAAAGGGCCAATTATTGATGATTTTTGTTGAACACGTAGTTTCTACTTTTTCTGGCCACTAATCACTGATCCTCTTTTCTTTGATAAAAGGGTCTAGGTTTCTATTTATTGCCTTTAATTAATCCATGTGAAATCAATTTTTCTAAATATAAATGCCTTCAGCAGTGCTATGAGAACTTCCATCATGGTGGGAAGTGTGTTGATGAATAAGAAGCCAAGGAATCCCTGCATGCTTAACTCACTGATCTAGACACAAGGAACTCCTGCATCTCCTGCTATCTGGGATTCTGGATGACAATGCAATTCAAAGGAATGATTCTGGGTTTTGGCGGGAACAGAATGGGGAGAGGCTGACGTTGGATGCTGATCTACCATAGTCTTCTCAACTCTGTTAGATAAGAAATCCTATTTGCAGAGAGTGGTTCAGTTCTGAGAGAGCCGCATTGCTGTTCTAGACTCGGTTACATGGCAAGGCAGTTGGGAATGACTCCTTCTCAGTGCACATTACTCTGTGACTACCTCCTGTTTTGTGAATTACAGGGACTTCACAGAAGCCTGTTGCTATTAGCCCTCGCTTTCATGGCTGCATGTGTCACATGCCAAATACTCATTCCTGACAGCAGGTTTCTGGAAGGAATGTTTCAGCCCTATCTACATGGGGCAGGAGGAGCCAGCTTGAATCCTTGTTGGGCAGCCATTGTAGATGAGGCATAGGTCTGTGTCTAGGCTGGGATCATTGCAAAGCAGCTATGCTCTCTGTGCGAGCTGGTTTCATGGAGTCATCAATGAACGGTTCAGCTGAAGCTCCACTGAATAGTTTTGTTCCTGGCTCATGTGAATGGCATCTGGGATCAGGCAAAGTAACAGCAATGTAACGTCTTCCCCCAAGAACTAGCTCCTGCAGCTTAGAGAACTGGAAGGATTGTGCTTTATAAACTAACTTGTATTGTCATGTTAATGCTGGCAGTTGCCTTTGTGCCTCAGAAAAAGTAGCCTCCTCTTCCAAGATGCTGCTGTCTAAAACAGTCCATGGCTCAGGCAGGAGAGACTGGGCTCTCCTGGGGTGGAATGAGCCCTAGTTTCTCACAAGGGATTGTTTGCCTTGCCTTGCCTGCTCTGTAGGATGAGAGAGGTGAATGTGTCCCTGGATGAAAAACGTGCCTTTCTCTTTCAGCTTGATAGTGCTATTAACTAAGTGTTTTGTATTTGTAAATACAAAGTACTAAATATTTTTGTATTTTGCAGCAAGGCCGTGGGTAGTTAACGGGAAGAACAGAGCGCTTCAAAAAGTTTTATAATGTAATGTCTACAAGAGCCTTGATATTCGATGGCTTGGTCTCATCTGTAACTGCCTTGAGCCATTTGCCTTCTCTGTGACGTGGCCTCCGGCTTGGCTCCAGGGCAGGGGCCGTGCCACGGGTCTTGTAGGTTCTGCCTTCAGCTTTGGAGCAAGGCCTACGGAGAGGAGCCGGGGTTGGGTAGATGACGGCTGGGTAAACAGGGTGGGTTTGTTGTTGTAGAAACGTACAGGCCCAGTCTGTAATCTCTAAATGGAATAAAACCAATCCCTGCTCTGGAATCTGGCCCCTTGGCTGCAGCAAACCCCTCAAGGGCACCCCCGGGCCGTCTATCTGGCTGGAGCAGAGAGTGGTGGCCTTACACCCCTTCTATTGAAAACAAACCACCTGGGGAAAGTGCTGGGGCTGTTCTTGCCTTGACGGAGATGTGGTGGGAAGGAGGGTCTGTGCCCGTAGCCCCTTGCCGGCTGCTGCGGAGCCATCATCTCTCCCCTCCCCACCCCACCCGCACGCACCAATGGGGAGGGGGGAGTGAACCCCCTTCTGCAGTTGGGGGGAGGAGGGGGGCCCAGTCCCGGTGTGTGTGTGTGTGGGGTGAACCCCCTTCTGCGGTTGGGGGGAGGAGGGGGGCCCAGTCCCGGGGTGTGTGTGTGGGGTGAACCCCCTTCTGTGGTTGGTGGGAGGGG
>QEPC01004145.1:533558-560917 GCA_003113815.1 Sphenodon punctatus | reverse complement strand
GTGCCCTGAGGGAGATGGCTGTTCACCCCTTTCACCCCACGACAGGAATCGAAGAAGCACCTGGCCGGGCTGGGAGTGTTGGGATTGGGGAATTTGATCACTGAGATCACCGCTAGTGAGGAGGAGGCTGCTTCGGAGGCGGATGGAGCCCAGCTTGACGAGGAGGGTGAGCTTTGCTTCTGGGGGGGTTGGGCTTCACTACTGAGGCGGGGGTGGGGACTTTTGGAAAGGCTGGACTTCGCCTCAGGCCCTTCAGAAAAGGGTGTAGAATCTGGGCTTTTGTTTCAAGACTCAATGGAGGGTGGGAGCTGTGTGGGACTTTGCAGTCTTCCACTTTCGGCTCTTCGCAAACATCTGCCGATGCCATTGCATTTTGAGACGTAAGGATAATTCTGTCAGGCCAGACGGGCAGATCGTGGCAAGCATGTTTGATATCAATGGACTCACAATCCTTTTTGGGCCATGACCTGAGTTCTGGAAACCTCTGTCTTATTTGTTGCATAAAATAAATAAAGGGCATTGGCAGAGTTGAGGGATTGTGAGGAGCTAAGGGCTTGAAGACCAGGGGGGCTGTGAGCTGGGGGATTAAAAGGGAGTTAAGAGTGAGGTGTCTGACACAAAGTTACTCAAGATAGCTGAGACTAATTTGGAGCACGAGGAATTACAGGAGGATCTTGCATGACTGGGCAATACAATGGCGAATGAAATCCAATTTGAGAAGTGCAAAGTGACGTACATAGAGGAAAAATAATCCTAATTATACATCCATAATGCTAGGTTCTAAATTAGACATTACCATTTAAGAAAAGGATCTTGGGAGTCATTGTGGACAGTTCATGGAAGATATCAGCTCCGTGTGCAGCAGTGGTCAAAAAGGCCAACCAAATGTTAGAAATTGCTGGGAAAGCTGTAGAGAATAAGACTGAAAATATCCGAATGCCTCTACATCGATCTATGGTGTGACCGCACCTAGAGTATCATGTGCAGCTCTGGTCTCCCCCATCTCAAAAAAGACATAGTGGAACTAGAAAAGGTGCAGAGATGGGCAACAAAAATGATCCAGGGTCTGGACCGGCTCCTGTAGGAAGAGAGGCTGGATAGGTTGGGGCTCTTCAGCTCGGAGAAGAGGCGATTGAGAGGGGACAGGAACGCGTCAATAGGGAGCCGTTATTCTGTGCTGCTTGGAAGTGCCCGATGGTGGTCACTGAGGCCAGGAACAGGCTGCTGGTATTAGATGGACATGGCACTTCCTTTCAGGCAAATGCAGACATTGTCAGGGCCCAGCTAGAGTCAAGGCTGGAGCCAAGACTATGGCTCCTTCAGAGAGGTCATGCCAGGATGGACTGACCTAGATGAAACCAGTTCTGGTCACTGGTTTATATCATTTAAATGGGCAAATGGAAAACCCTGACATAAACCAGCTTTCCCATTTGTATTTCAGCTAATTTCTAAAGAAACGTGCATTTTTCTTGTTATAACCATTTCACTGTGTTAATTTGCAACTAAATCGGTTCTCTGCATTGAAGCTGGTAGATGACTTTACTAGCTGTCTTACTGCCTACACACCCTCCAGCTTCTCAAGTGCTGCAGATGCTAGCACAGAGAAATGGGTGGAGAGGGACAGGTTAAGTTATGGATTGCTTGTTAGACTGAAGTCCTTTCTCCTTCCCAGGTTGGGTTAAGAGCACAGAGGATGCTGTCGATTATTCAGATATTAACGAGGTGGCTGAAGATGAGAGTCGTCGCTACAGGCAGGCAATGGGCAGCCTTCAACCAGTTCAAAGGCCGGGTAAGCATTGCGTGTCTCATTTAGTACAGCCTAGGTCCTGTGCTCCTCTGATTGACAGAGATGGTCCTCCAATAGCCTGCTCCTTTCTCTATACTATACGCACTGCTCCTCACTTCACTCTCTTCTGGGTCGGTTGTAGTTGAGTCCCTGTGTTCCATCCTCCCCCTTCCCACTCTACTATTGCTTCCCCTTTCTCTGCCTTGCCATGCCATTATTTTGGAGATTTCCCCTTAGCTCAGTGAGAGTGTGGAGCTAGGTGCTGGACAACTTGGGTTCTTCTCGCTTGTGCCCCCCGAACACGTCCTCCACTTTGAGAAACTAGCTCTAGCGTCATGTTTTCTATAATGATTGCTGCCCATGGGGGAGATTTTTTCTAGCTACCACCACGATGTCTGTCTCTCTCTGCTAAAAGGGATTCGGCTGATATGACCAGACTTGCACATCCCTGTGGTCTGTTCTTCAGTGTTGTTTTAGCACAACTACAGAGTCCTTTTACCATCTCACAAAGTAATTTTTCACTCTGCCCCTTACTTAGGAGCTGACAGCAAGAGAGATTGTGTTATCCTAGTTTTTTTGCCCTAAATCTTCTGGGACTGATGCCCCAGGTCAGTAAATTCAGGCAGAGAAGAATGGAAGTAGAAGCTTGAAAGTAACTCATTAGCAGTTTTTGTAAGTGCTGAAGCTCAGGGCCATTTTTCAAGATGGGGAAGGTCTCTGTGGGAAGTCGGAGCTGATACCTGTTGGGATAGAAGCAAGGGGCCAGAGTGGAAATGTGTGGGAAAGGTAACCAGATAATTTGTCCTTGAAGTTGTGGTGGTTTCCTGTTTCAGCAGGTGAAGATGAGGATGATTACGATGCTGACTGTGAAGATATTGATTCCAAGCTGATGCCTCCACCTCCTCCACCTCCAGTGCCAGTGAAGAAAGAGGATGAAAAAGATGCAACTGCTCCAGGTGTGCATGGTCTCTCTCTCCTGGGTGTGGCGGAGGACCAGGAGGTGACCCATTGATTCAGGCATTCCTGTGCGCTGTAGATTCTGTGTTCCTGGTTAGGACACCACCAAAGATTCAGCCTGCAGACGAGTGGCTCTGAAATGAGACTGCTTGCAGGAGCAATTGGCCCTTACGTACAGCATCGCTTACCTAGAAAGTTTCCAGTCCAGCTGCCTTTCCATCTTTTCCTCTCTCAGCTGTGGCTGGAAACTACAGGGCTGCTGATCAGAGGGCCTGGGAAAGTCACGGCAATTGCCACAGAAGGGTCAGATGCTGTAGAATGTGCGAGTGAGAGAGAGAGGGGCCAGAGTGGGGCTAATGCGGAGGAGAAATGTTGCTTACAAGAGACTCTCTGCTCTGTTGTAGTCTCCGAGGATGGCGATGGTATTATTCTGCCATCCATCATTGCCCCTTCAGCGGCTGCTGCCGCCACCACCACCTCCGAGAGAGTGGATTTCAGCAGCTCCTCTGATTCGGAGTCTGAGATGGGTTCGCAGGAAGCCAGCCAGGCAGAGGCCAAGGAAGGCAAGCTGACTCTGCCTCTGGCTGGAATTATGCAACGAGATGCCACTAAACTGCTGCCGAGTGTCACTGAGCTGTTCCCAGAGTTTCGGCCAGGCAAGGTATGGCATGCGGTGGAGAGTGTCCAAAAGACCAAACCAGATGTGCTGTGGTGCAACTCGGGGAGGCTTGGGGGTCTGCCCTGGGACTAATGGGTCCTTCTGTCCGTTTGCAGAAATGCCTGTGTCCATGAGATCAGAGGCCAGTAGCTGGCACAAGTAACCCTCTTCTCTGCATGTAGGTGCTGCGTTTTCTCCGTCTCTTTGGCCCTGGGAAAAACATCCCATCTGTTTGGCGTAGTGCCCGCAGGAAACGCAAGAAGAAACACCGGGAGCTAGCACAGGAAGTGCAAGTCCAGGAGGATGCAACTACAACGGAGGCAGGAGTGGAAGGAAAGTCCCCCTGGGAGTACGAGTTTGCACCGCCGCCACCTCCGGAGCAGTGTCTTTCTGATGATGAGGTGGGACTTTGAGATAGACTCCTTGCTAGGAAGTGTGTTCAGGTTGGGACAGCATGAGGAGACGGTACTGGTAAGGGCTGGAGGCCCCTTCCCAGATGTTAACTGGGTTCCTGGGAACCTTCCCTTGAGGGAAATGGGCAGGGTGTATCGCTCCCTCTTTTTCTGTTGTGTTGCTGGGCTACTGAATCTCAGCCTTTTGTAAGCAGGGGCATCTGTGCTTCCTGCCCCTGGACATGAGGTGCAAATCCTGCGAGGAAGAGGGCCTGGTTCCCTGCACCGGGTTCGAGACTCATCTTCTGTTGCCTTCCTTCAGATCACTATGATGGCGCCTGTGGAGTCTAAATTCTCCCAGTCAACTGGAGATGCCGATAAAGTGACCGACACCAAGCCTCGGGTGGCTGATTGGCGCTATGGACCCGCCCAGCTGTGGTATGACATGCTGGGGATTCCGGAAGACGGCAGTGGATTTGACTATGGTTTCAAGCTGAAAGAAGCAGGAGGCCAGGTGGTTATGGGGGGGGGGGATGAGTGTACCTCAGAGGATAAAAGGAGAGTCAGTTGGAGCCTGAACCCGTTGTTCTCCCTCCCCCCCCTTCTAGGGTGCAGAGGAGATGACTGAGAAGGATGAGCTGCTAGCGGATGAGCACTTCCTCATGGTGACTCAGCTCCAGTGGGAGGACGATGTCATCTGGAATGGGGAGGACATCAAACACAAGGGGACTAAGACCCAGCGGGCCAGCCTGGCAGGATGGCTGCCCTCCAGCATGACCAGGAATGCCACTGCCTATAACGCCCAGCAAGGTGTGCGCTTCTCTGTGCTGCTGCCACCGCCGCCGCCACCGGCAGAAGGTGGCTTTCATTGCCCTTCAAGTCGCATGCTGAAGCCTAGATGCTTATTCTCTGCCATCCCAAGCAGGCATGGCCTCATGAGACACCTCTTCCCTCCCCCCTCCCCCGTGAGCCCTGCTGTCTGAGCATCCTGTTTCCTACCCACCTAGTCTAGCAGTCGCATTGCCGCTGGAGAGAGACCCTTATTTCCCACACTAACTTTGATGCTCATCTCCAGACTTGACCGCTTTGCTTTTCGTAGACCAGCAGGATTTTCCAATGTTTTTGGTTCAGAGAAAACAAAAATAGATATTGAGTGTTACACCTGTTTGAGTTCCTCCAAACTCTAATCCCAATTTCTTCCTCGAAGCTCTCTAGCTAACGAATCACCCCCTGTTGTTTGAGCTGCGAGGAAAAACGGATGGGTCTACCCAGTTACACTAGCCCTTTCCGTGGTCTGATTGAATTGGCAACTCCGCTCATCTGATGGCCCAATGGATCTGGAAGGCAGAAGAGGTGGTGGGTGGGGTGGGAGGAAGGGAGAGGTGGGTCAGAGCGGTTAGGGGCCAGAGGCAAAGTGGGCCTAGGAAGGGGCAGCTTCCCATGCTCTCTGATGCACTGAACAGCAGTGCTTTGTGGGGCCAGATGATGTAGGGAGCACTGTGGGAGCCCCCGGCTCTGGGGAGCACTGTGCCTTTGAGGTAGCTGCTTCGGAGTGCTGCTGCTGGCGTGCGTGCGTCTCTTGACTGTGCTGCAGCATGGTGCTGTGGGCCCCACAAGCCTAGTGCCTCTTCCCTTTCACAGCAGGGGAGGGAGAATTAATGGGCTATAGAAAGAGTCGGGCCAGGGGCCGTATGTTGAGGTGAGGAAACCTTTGCCATCTCTGCTGAAATCTTGGTCTATCAAACTTCCTTGTTTTCTTTCAGACTAGGACTTCTCTCTAGGGGGCAGCTCCCTCAGGATTTGGTGATGTTAATTCTTTACTCTGGACTCTCGGGTGCTTAAACTCCAGCCATATATATTTGTGGATAATGAAACCACACACGGCAGGCTTTGCTGGGGTCTCTGTGTGTCTAGCGGAGGCATGGTAGGTGGCAAGCTCTGCTTTGGCACTGCACTGTGGGGTGATGTGCTGACCCTGCAAGGGAGCTGGGCTGGCACACAGGCAAACTGGGCAGGTGCTTCCTAAGCAGCTGTGGAAGAGGAATTTTCTGGCATTGGAACAATCCCTCTCTGTCCTGGTGGCAGCAGCACTACCCTCCCCACGGGGCTCCCATGACCTTGCATACAGGGTGTGATTTCCACCTAGAGATGCTCTCTTGGATCCCAGTGGGAAAGGGAAAATGCTACCCTGACAGATTTCCTCTGCAAGTAATTTGTGGAAATGTCCTGCTCTAGCCCTGGCCCGGGGTGTGATGCTTCAAGGGAAGGTTTAAAACCCTCATAGCAGGCTCTTAACTTGCTTTCCACTACCATGAGTTGGTTTGATACACAACTGTGCGTTAGTGTCTGCACAATCCCTTCACTTCTCCTAACACAACTCTCCAGGGTCCAAGTCCTTTTCCGTGCTCACATCCAGCCCCTTTGACTTTCTTCTGAGCTCCAGTTCTGTGTTGCAGTTCACACGCTGCCGGCCTAGGGTTATATTGAGCTGGCTTGCTGGAGCAGGAGGTTCTTTGGATCGGGATGTGTGGGGCAGAGGCTGGAAGCCATTTTCCAGTTCACCTTCAGTTCTGGTTTGAAAGTTCCTAGGCAAAATGGTCCCATTGCTCCTCTTCCCATCTCCAGGGCTGAACCGTAGTGGCTCTTTGCTGAGTCTCCCCATTCCACTCGTGCAGAAGCCCAACATAGCAGGAGTCCTGAGCCTTGCCAAGGGCAAAGAAAAGCAGCCTCCTGAGCAGCAAGGTAACAAGGGTACGAGGCTGTACCGAGGGGGTACGTTGCTGGGGGGAGGTGGGAATGAGGATGTTGAGCCTCTCCTTATCTTGTAGCTTTGTATGACACATCTGAGACCCTGAGCGCCCCGTGGGTCATGTGCCATGGTGCCGAGATCTGTCTTCATTTGTGCCTAGGGCAAAGGCTTTTACTAAGCTCTGGTCCAAAATCTTGGTCTTTGGGCTCAAGATCCTAAATGGGGAGGCAGGGGGAAACCAAAAGGCTCTTGTGTTGCCGTGGTGGAGTGTTTAGTGTTGAATGTCTCCTATTTCTTTCTTTGCAGCAGCCCTGGATGAAGATAAACCATGGTTTTCAATTTTCCCTATTGATAGTGAGGAGCTAGTGTATGGTCGTTGGGAAGACAATATCATTTGGGATGACCAAGCAATGGAAACCTTATTAGACCCCCCGGTCCTGACACTTGACCCTAACGATGAAAACATCATTTTGGGTATGTTTGTAGCAGCAGCAGCAGTAGCTAGTTTGCTCTTTGCCTGCTTGTGCTGGGAAGTTGGGGCAGAAAGGAGGGGAGGGGCTGATAGGGAGTTGGGCCTCGGCCTTGCCTACCAGGGGGGAAGGGAAATGGATCCCACTTGGGGGTGGGGGAGGTGCAGTTGGAATTTTGGGGAGAGCTCAGCCGGGGGCTGTGACAGAGACAAGCCAGCTGGGCCAATGCTCCTGCTTTGCCCTGGACAATTGGCAGTTTATCCTGGGTAACCCAATGAGGTGTCACCACTGGGTTCCTTGTGTGCCTGCAGTGCCACTGCTTCCCCTAACCTCCGGCCCAGCCAGCCCCCCTCAAGAGGCCTTCCTACCCTGGCCGTGCCTCGCCTGTCTGCCTCCAGCCCCTGTCACATCTCCCAGCTTCCTGCCTGCTGGCTTGACCAGGAAGCCAGTCAGAACAACTTGCCTTCATGCTCCTTGTGGGGCCTCGTTTCCCAATGCCCTACTCTTCTCTCCAGCCCTCGTCTGGCCCCTTGTCCCAGGACCATCCTGGAAAGGATGGCATTCCGCTTCATTCTCCCTAGCGTTAAAATTGCCAGTCTAAGCTTCCCTCCAAAACAACCCCTGCGTTAGCTTCTCTTGAAGGCCTGGAGTTGAGAGAAGGAAGAAGTCCCTGGGTTGGGGGGGGCACCCACTCCCAGGGGAAAGCCTCCCAAGGTTTCAGCAGCACTGCACAGCCTTTGTGTTTGACTGGAGACGCCCTGCCGGAGACGCACAGATGCTGCAATTCGGTACGTGCTGCGGCAGACGTGCGGAGAGCAGGACAAGGGAGAGCTTGTTGAGGAGCTTGGAAACGTGTGGATTTGGAGGGGCTCAGTGGAAGCCACTGCTGCTTGTCTCCACTTCCAGACATTCCAGATGAAAAGGAAGAGAGGACTCTGAATTCTCCTTCCAAGGAGAACAAGAAGGAATCTTCTTTGAAGAAGAGCCGGATCCTGTTGGGAAAAACGGGAGTCATCAAGGAAGAACCCCAGCAGGTAGGTGGGAAAGCCAGTGTCTTGGTGCGCGGGGTAGGCTGGCAGGAGGGAGCACAAATCCTGACGCTTGTCTGGTTTGGTTAAAACAGAATATGTCTCAGCCAGAAGTGAAGGATCCCTGGAACTTGTCCAATGATGAGTTTTACTATCCCAAGCAGCAGGGCCTCCGTGGGACCTTTAGAGGCAACATCATCCAGGTACTGACGGTGTTGGCTGGGGGCTGCAAGAGGACATTAGTTGGGTCTCCACAGCTGCCAGAATAACACTCCCTGAATATGAGGAACTTAGCAAATGGCTGCCGGCTCAAAGACTAGTGCTGTGGGTTTGAGAGTTTCTGCCCTGCTTTTTCCAAGGCCCAGTATTGACAGAGTCCTCGGTGCTCTGTTGGGCTGGGGTGGCGGAGCTTTCTGGCTAGTTGTGAGCTCGTGCTGGATTTCAGGGTAATACGGTGAAGGCAGAGGCCTCAGTCTGCTGTGGCTAGGAAACTCCTTTTCTAGTAGGAGCTGAAGTAGCCTAAGTCATGCTCTGCATTTCTTCCTGGGATGCCAGAGGGTTCTGGGTCAATCTCCCAGTGAGGTGTCGTGTGCACTCACTTCTCAGCACTGTGGAATGCTGATTGAGGGGTTCACAGGGGCATGCCTGGTGCAGAGCATTCCTGTCGGTGGTCCCCTGGCTGGTGGAGATGGGGATCTCGTGGGGTGCCTGTTTGTTTGCGCTGAGTGTGTGTTTGCCTTGGTCCCAGCACTCAATTCCTGCAGTGGAGCTGCGGCAGCCCTTTTTTCCTACTCACATGGGTCCCATGAAGCTGCGACAGTTCCATCGGCCGCCGCTGAAGAAATACTCTTTTGGGACTCTGTCCCATCTGGGACCCCATTCAGTGCAGCCGCTGCTGAAGCACATCAAGAAGAAAGCCAAGGTGAGCGGTGTTTGTCTCTGTAGCAATGACCTTGCCATGGCGTCCCTCTGGAAGCACTTGGTATGATGCCCTCGGCTTGCCTTGCTTGCAGATGAGAGAGCAGGAGCGTCAGGCCTCGGGGGGGGGTGAGATGTTCTTCATGCGCACACCACAGGACCTGACCGGCAAAGACGGGGATCTCATCCTGTCCGAGTACAGTGAGGAAAACGCCCCTTTAATGATGCAGGTTGGCATGGCAACCAAGATCAAGAACTACTACAAACGGGTGAGTGTGCAGGTTTGTGCTCGGGTTGCGGTGGGTTGCTGCTTGTTGCTGTCCGCTAATTGCAGCTGTGCTGCCCCCCCACAGAAACCTGGCAAGGATCCTGGGGCCCCTGATTGTAAATATGGAGAAACTGTTTACTGCCACACGTCTCCCTTCCTGGGATCGCTCCATCCAGGCCAGTTACTGCAGGTAAGATGTCTGTGTGCCTGTTTCCCGGGCTAGAGTGTGCACTGGGGAAAGCCTGGGGAGTCTCAAACCACAGGACTGTAGCATCCATTAGCTGGTGACACAACTATTGATAAGCTGTCTAATCAGTCAGCGTATTGGCTGCTTTTACCTCTGCTCACAGCGTCACTGCTTAGGAAGAGCAGAGGAGGGAAGCACACAGGCAGAAGGGGCCGTGACTTAGCAGCAGTAATCCTGTCGATTGTGTGAACTTGAACTCCCTGCTCTCGACTCCACCCTGATTCCAGTGATCATCTTCAGGCTCCCCATCTCTTCCCTCTGCGAAGTTGTGTAGCCTGGAACAGAGAGAGATTGGAGCAATGCAGCAGATGGCATTTGCCTGGGGCAGGACAGTCATAAACCAGAAAAAGCTCTCCTGCTCCAAGGGGCTTAAAACGATGATGGACAAGGAAGTGGAGGGTAGCATAGGGGAAGACAGGGTACATTCATGAAGCTGAGAAGTCACAGGTGCACGTGCTTAGCTTGGTTACAGGGTGAAGGGGGATCTTGAAGGCTAAGACATAAGGCACATCAGTGATTCGTCTGTGGGGAATCCTGACAGAAGAGGTAGGTTTTTGGGAGGAAGACGTTCCAGGCCTAGGAGGCAGTACTGGGAGCGGGGGTGAAGATGGTTTATGGGAGGAGAGGGCTGGGGTGGGTGTGGGGATGTCTGAGGAGGCGTGGGGAAATGAAGGCGGAAGGCTAGCCAGGAGCAAGGGGTTGAGGTGGATGTGAAGGTGAAAAGAGAGCCAAGGATTGAACATGAAGCAGTGAGGGGGTGGCTGAGGAGAGGGTGTCCACGCCAAGATGGTAGCAGAAGAGGTGGCTCTAGGAAGAGAGAAGAACAGGTGGTTCTGGGAGGAATTAAGGCAGGATAAGGAGGGGCCGTGAGAGGGGGCAGACAGGTAGAACAGTAGTGATCATTTCTATCACGCTACCAGGCAGATGCAGTGCTTTACGGTCACAGTTTTCCAGATATGGGTTCCTGCCCAGTGGCCTTGCAGTCTAAGATGGACAAGGATGAGAGGAACACGGAGACAGACAGAGACACATTCCCATTTTACAGATGGGGAACTGAGGCTGAGAGGTGGTGACTTGCCCAAGGCCGCCACCCAGTGAGTAAGCATTGCTGCTTTTCCTCCTCCTCCATCTCCAGACTCTCTCTTCGTCACCTGGTCAGAACTTGTTAACCCAAGTTTTTCCTGTTAGAAATATTTTCCTGAGAACAGAAATTTTCTGTGCATAAGCTGGAGAATTTCATTGAAAATTTCATTTTTCCTTTTCAGCTCCTCATTAGATGCATACTATTCCTGCTTTGAACTCAAATGTGAAAGTAAATTACAAATGAAAAAGAAGGGTCAAGGTTCTTCTTAACTTGTTAAACGTTTAATTCCTTTTATTCAGTGTATAAAAATGAGTTGGGGAGGAGTGAAAAAGGAAGGGAAACCCCCAAATGAAACGTAAGATCCTGGGGAATGAATTCCTTGGGAAACATCCGGCTGCAGCTCAGCCCTTTTGTTTTGGATTGCTTAGTTCGGTCAGTAAAGCCATCTGTTCTGTGGGCTTCCCTCTTCAGTCTGTCCTCACTAACCCTTCCTGGGTATTGGTCACATGCTTAATGTTGTGGCCTAGGCAAGCTGCTGCTACAGGTATTTCCACCTGCTGCAGCTTTGATTGGAGTAATTCCCTGTTGTTAAACTGAAAACAATTTCCTGCATCTTTGCTCCTGTCTCTCCTTCTCACCCACGTTCATCCCTTCTCCGTGGATGGTTTTGTTGCTGTAGTCGCATTTCTAGATTTCCCTTTGCTTCAATCACTTCTGAGCTCGGAATGTTTGGGTTCCCTTTTGTTTTTCTCTTCTCCCCTTTAGCCCCAATCCCAGAAAACCTTCATGCTTGGTTTTTGGCACTTCTTGCCTTCTCAGCTTCTCTATGCTTCTTGCTCGGCATGTAATGTGCTACACACCTAGCTACAGCAGTGGTGGTGGGATGGCTTTGTCCTGTGGCTCCAGAGCACTTGGAGGCGTGGCAACGATGCCTGGGTTTGAAGATCTCATTTGTTTCTGTTATCAGGCATTTGAAAACAACCTTTTCCGGGCCCCTATCTATCTTCACAAGATGCCAGAAACGGATTTCCTTATTATCCGGACACGGCAAGGTTATTACATCCGGGAGCTGGTGGATATCTTTGTAGTTGGTCAGGAGTGCCCTCTCTTTGAAGTTCCTGGTCCCAACTCGAAACGAGCCAATACCCATATCCGAGACTTCCTGCAGGTAGGTGTGGTGGGCGGCATGCCCAAGGAGCGGGTGGGTGGCATGCCCAAGTCGCAGGCTGGCCACAGCACTGGTGAGAGAGTTTTCCCTGAAGCTTTGATTTGTGTACACATTCGTGAATGGCCTAAACCTTACCTTGGCTTTAATGCAAAGTACCTGACTGTTTATATTCCCAAAATTCTGCTGCTTCGGGTCTCTGAGGCCATGGCCTCTGCTGGGAGGAGGAGGAATCCTATTCAATAACGTTTACAATTTAAAAGGGGCTGTAGCACTCCTAGCCACTGCGATAGCCATCTGCGTAGGGAGGGGAAATCGGGGATGAACAAAACATCTGCTGAATGTGGGGAAGCTACTGCCCACCCGCACATCTGTATTAGTCATTTCCTGACTGTTCCTCTCCATCCCGATGCCTGCTACCTTGTAGATGTCTTTCCTTATCAGTGGAGTGCAGGACCTGGTGCAAGGGGTAACGGTAGAGGAGCCGCTTGGCAATAGCGATAATAATATAATCAAATTTAACATAGTTACTGGAGGGAAAGTGTTAAATAAAACTTACTGCAGTAACATTTAACTTTAAAAAGGGAGCCTATGCTAAAATGAAGAAACTAGTTAGAAGGAAACTAAAAGGAGCAGTGGCAAGGATTAAATTGTTTAAAAACACCATCTTGGAAGCCCAGGTTAAATGTATTCCTCAGGTTAAAAAAGAAAGCAAGTGGACCAAATGCCTGCCAGCGTGGGTAACTGGGGAGGTGAAGGAGGCTATTAGAGCCAAAAAGGTGTCCTTTAAAAAATGGAAAATAGGAAAGAGCGTAAGCGCTGGCACCTACTCTTTGTAGGGGATGAATCGGAAGAGCTGTCACAGATCAACGTGACTCTGGAAGAGGTTCTCAGGCAAATTGGCAAGTTTGAATAGTTACCAGTCACCGGGACCAGGTGGCTTACACCCCAGAGTTCTGAGGGAACTCCTATGAAGTTGCAGATCTACTACTGGTAACCTGTAACCTAGCGCTGAAATCTGCCACTGTACCCGAGGACTGAAGGGGTGGGGAATGTAACACTAACATTTAAAAAGGGCTCCAGAGGCGACCCTGGAAACTACAGATGTGTGAGCCTGATGTCTGTGCCGGACAAAATGGTGGAGACTATTATTAAAAACGGAATCGTGGGGCATATTGATAAACATGGGTTAATTGCAGTGGGATCTTGCATGAAGAATTGCAGTGGGATCTTGCGAGACTGAGTGACGGCATCTAAATGGGAGATGTAATTTCATGTGGGCAAGTTCAAAGTGATTCATATAGGGAAAAATTACCCAAACTATATGTACACAATGCTGGGTTCTATAGAGAATAAAATAGAAAATATCATCATGCCTCTATATGGATCTATGGTGCAACCGCACCTTGAGTATTGTGTGCCGCTCTGGTCGCCCATCTCAAAAAAGATAACAGTAGAACTAGCAAAGGTGCAGAGAAGGGCAACAAAAATAAGGGGTCTGGAACTGCTTCCCTCTGAAGAGAGGCTGGATGGGTTGGGGCTCTTTAGCTTGGAGAAGAGACGACAGAGGGGACAGGAGAGACGTTTATAACATCCTGAGTGGGGTGGAACGGGTAAACAGGGAGCAGTTATTTACCCTCTCTAACAGCACTAGGACTAGGGAACACTTAATGAAACTAACAGGTAGCAGATTTAAAACAAATAAAAGAAAGTGTGTGTTTTACTCAACTCACAATTAAGTTGTGGAATTTGTTGCCAGAGGACGTGGTCAAGGCCAGTCGTGTAGCTGGGTTTAAGAAAGGATTGGAGAAGCTTCTGGAGGATCAGTCCATTAGCAGCTCTTAGCCGGGTTGGTTTGGGGAATGTAACCTATTGCTGTCGGGGGCTGGAAGCGAACAACACGGAATGGATCGCCCCGTTGTGACCTGCCAGGGACTTCTCCAGGCAACCGAGTTTGGCCGCTGTTGGAGACAGGATGCTGGGTTTGCTGGACCATTGGTCTGACCCAGTGTGGCACTGACTCTGTTCTTATGTTAAAATTACACACTAATGCTTCATCATGCAAACTAGTATATTTGATTTACTGTCCAAATGTGCTTGAATGCTAAGAGAGAACTACCTATTGACACTTAGACAGCTTACTCCGACTCTTGCCTCTTTACCCCACTTGAACTCAGAACAGCTTCTGCTGCTGGACGTGTCAGGAGCCCAGAGGTACTATGCATGATGGTGCACATTGAGAAATTCTGGATTCAGTCACCGGTAAGCACATCTTACAGCTGTTGTTTTGGCTTCTTTCTAGGTTTTCATATATCGCCTATTTTGGAAAAGCAGAGACCGGCCCCGGAGAATTCGCATGGAGGATATCAAGAAAGCATTTTCTTCCCACTCGGAGAGCAGCATCCGGAAGCGATTGAAGCTCTGTGCTGACTTTAAACGCACAGGTAATTGAGAAGCACGTCTTGGCACGCTGCTTCAGCCTCTCCAGACTGTCACCCCCTTAACACGTGCAAGAAACGGTTCTTGATACAGTAGGGATTTACTCTAAAGTATTGGGGAAGCTGTGATGTTGAAGGGGTGCCCCGGTGGTTTCTTTGAACCTTGTTGATCAGTGTAGTTGCAACCAGAAATGGGAGTATTTTAACCCTGCCAGTCAGCTCTCAATGCTAGTAGATTTGTTCAATGAGATTTGCATTGGCGGTAAGAGAAAATTGGCATTATTGGAATTTGTTTAATGTGGAATTGCTGCTGCTTTCAGGAATGGATTCCAATTGGTGGGTCTTGAAGCCAGATTTCCGATTGCCGACAGAGGAGGAAATAAGAGCAATGGTGTCCCCAGAGCAGTGCTGTGCCTACTATAGCATGATTGCGGCAGAGCAGCGGCTGAAGGTCAGTAATGTCGCTTACAGGTTTGCTGAGCCTTGTTGTTGGGGGAATACCGGCTCAGCCCCATGGTCCATCTAGTTCAGGATCCTGAGACTGGCCTGTGCAGGTCCAGAGTACTTCAAAGGAGACTGAAGATGCCTCCTTACTCTAGCCATTAGATTAACGAAAGCTCCAGTGCATGAGATTTCATTTCTTTTCCCCAAATGAGCAGCATTAACTACTAAAGCTTTGGGTATTCTTGCTCCCCATAGGGATGTCCAGTTTCTTGTTGACTTGGTAACTTCTTGCTTAGCCCCATCCTGTGGCAGTGAGTTCCACATGCGTGTGATAGAGTATTTTGACCAGTTTTAATCTGAACACCTTTCACTGACTGTTTCCTTGTCCTCATGCTGCGAGGCAGAGTGAACAGAAACTCCCAACTCTTTGTCTCTGTCTCAGTATTATTTTATAGGTAGATATCATGCCCTCTCTTAGATCTTTTAAAGTGAGCGATCCCTTCATGTTTAATGTGTTGGTTTGAAACTTTCTCTTGGTTGCCCTCCCCTGGACCTCCTCCAGTTCAGCAGTAATTATCCTAGCATGTTCGAGTTGGAAGGGACCTCAAAGGTCATCTAGTCCAGTTCCCTGCTTGGATGCAGGGTTAGGACAGGTACAGCATCCCCGGCTGTTTGAGAGTCTCCAGTGACACAGAGCCTACGACCTCCCTAGACAGCTTGTTCCATCGCTGCACGCGCAGCTCGGACTGCTAGCTAGTTTTTCCTGATACCTTGCTGAAAACTCCCTTCCTGTAACTTCCATTTCCCCTGTTTATTGGAGTGATGCCTGAGGGTTGATCCCCGGCAGAGGCCTATTGTGCTGGTGTGCGCTGATGAGGATAGCTGGTGCCTGTCCTGAAGTCCTTTACCAGATAAGCGGACAAGATGGAGACGGGGTGGAATGCAGAGTTTGGCTTGGGGAAGTGGAATGTGTGCATGTGTCCACTGTGGCCCAGGGTATAATCTGGGGTCTGGCTATTTTCCTACAGGATGCGGGCTATGGGGAAAAGTCTTTCTTTGCTCCGGAAGAAGAGAACGAAGAGGATTTTCAGATGAAGATTGATGACGAGGTACTGGCAAGCACAGCAGGATGGGGATTAGCTGGAGAATAGGATACGTATGAGCCAGCTGCAAAAACTAAACCCTGTTCTTAGACGCAAACGGTAAAATACAATGGACCGAGAACTTGGCAGGGGCTGGAGGATGATTGGTGCAATGGGGAGTTCACCTCTTGCTGTAGAAATCGGCCTTGGCCTGCTTTCCTTTGCACAAACCCCTCCTCCAAACGTGAAATGCATATCATTGAAGCAGTGGGGTTTGCAGCTACAGACAGCCTGAAATAGCAGCTCTTAGGTGAATTACCTCCTTCTTCTCCACCTCTAATGCTGCCCTCCGCTGAATCTCCTCCAGTTCAGCAGTAATTATCTTAGTGGGTAGGTGGAATGGATAGGAGGTGTGAACCTCTGCTTTCCCCTCCTCCCTTTACCTAGAAGAATATAAAGTGATTTCTTGTTGGGTAAACCCCTTCCAACATCTTCCCTTTAAAAGTTTGGACACTCTTTCTCTCTCTCTCTCTCGCCTGTAAGAAACCAACAGTTTTACTGATCTCATTCTCTCTAATCGCTTCCCCCCTGATCCCATTCCGAGAAACTCGGATTCCATGACCATGAAACCAGTTCAGCAGCCAGACTAAATCACGGAAATGAGGCCATTTGCACATGAGACGGGATGGGACGGGACGGGAGGGGAACTGCTGCGAATCAGACTCACGAAAGGGGGAGCACGTGAAGCCCTTCTCCTGTGAGCAGTTTTTTTTACATGATTCTCTCCTATCTGGGCTAGATTTCCAGCCTTGTTTCCCATCACTGAAATCACGGCAGATACAGGCTAATTGTGGCAGAAAATCCTGCACACATGAGTGGGACTTGACGTGAAGCCCCTGCCGTGATTTTGGCTCGTGGCAGTTCCATCTCGTGTGCAAGCGGCCTTAGAACCCTTCTCTGACATTTGCACTAGCATGCCTCATGTGTACGACGTGTAGAGCATCGGTGAAAGCTTTTTGGGTGCCGAGTCCTGCGTGGCTGGGAGAGCACACGAAATAATGATGGGAGAGTGGATTCTGTGTAGCTAGACAGAAAAAGACAAAACCAGTTAAGTTTCATATTTCCCTGCTGATCTGCTGCATACGTCACCCCCGTCCCTGTGGCGAGAGACAAGTGCTCTGCCGAAACGGCAAGGATATACTGTAAGGGAAGTAGTGACAATCTGAAAGACCACCTTTCTTACCGTGCTGCACCGTGACCTTTGTGGCGGGTCCCTCCCAGCCAGTCTGGGCCGTATGACGCGGGCCCACAGGGGTGTTGTGGAATGCCCTTCCCCAGGAGGACCGTCGGATCCCAAGCCTGAGTGTGTTCCAGAGGTGGTATAAAGCCTTTCTTGATCCCTGCTCAGCACTCTTAGTCTGGGTGTGTTCTGCTCCAGCCAATTGGAAGGCAGATCTCAAATGATAAAATGTGTAGGTGGACCAGGTCTGCAGTTTGAGTTCTGCCTTCAGACAGACTGGAAGCAGAGTGGGTTCTCTCAACCCCTAAGAAATTCATCCAAGTCCCAATTTCAGGCTAGCAGTGTTTCGCCAGGAAGCTGGGAACCTACTCCCTCGCCGTCTGGCTTACTGCTAGCCAGGCTTGGAGAGAGCGGCGCCGGGCCTTGCTTGTCTCCCTCCTTCCCCTTTGCAGAGGGACTCTAGGAGATTGGATCTCCCCGCTGGGAACAGGGAGGCCTGATCCACAGTCACAAATAGCGCTTGGTCAAGAGCCACATCTAGGATAGACCTCTACCCACTGACACCCCGGAACGACGACAGAGGTAAGTACAACACTCCCCACTCAGGTTCCTGCTCCAGGGAACACCACCAAGGGGGGAGGTTCCCCCAGGAAGCCTCATTCCCCACCGCCCCAGCTGTTACCCACTGAGGGATCGGCAACGAGGTGCCACTCGCAGCCACAGGGCAAATCTCCACCCGAGGGCAGGCACTCCTGGTAGCACACCTCCACCCAAGTGCCTGGCTCAGCTTGAGCCGTGCCAGCAGTGGGCTAGATTGGAAAAGTGACCTGTAGTAGAGGAGGGAGGGCTCCTGGCTATACTGCCAAGGAACCCAACAGCCGGACTCCTCCCCCCTCCCCTCTCGCCCTGCTCTGGTAGCCCCGGGCTGTACCTGGATACATGCCTGAATCCCCAGCAGGGACCCTCCAGAAAGGGGAACAAGCTGCCACTTCGTGCCCCCACCCCCTTCATGACCCCAGGGTCGTGCCCCCTCCTTCATGGCCCAGTGCCCAAACAGCTGCCCCATGGCCCCCCCAGTCTCTGCTCTTTGCCTCGGCTTCTCCCCCCTCTCCATCGTGAGGGTGATGCATGGTTCACGTGGGTGCAGCCATCTTGGCAGCCCCGAGCATGCCGTTTAAAAAACAAAACAAAAAAACCCCACTCCCTCCTGACTAACCTCCACGCTGTTGCAGGTTTGTCATGATGAGCACAAGGGTGATGGAAGATGGGACAAGGGACAGAGGTCCCACCCACTAACCCTAAGAAGATTGGTGGCAGCCCCAAGCCACAACCCAGTCCAAGATATGCCCCATACAACCCGTGATGGCGAACCAACACCTAGAGGGGGATGAGTCCTGCCCAGCAGAACCACCGGTCCTGCAGGTGAGCTCCCCATCCCAGACTGAGGACGACGACACAATTCCGAGTTGCATGGTTTCATGGATAGTGGACTTAATCAACAAACTCCAAGTACAAGTGAAGAAAGTCTTGGAATCCGGTTTCTACAAGGAAGGGCTGATCAAAGTCCACTGGCAAGGGAAAACAACCTGCCAAGAGTCACCAACAGATGACCATCAGCTGTTCTACTACGCCAGAGTCATCTAGTCATGATCCAGATGGGGCCTCAAGTGAGCAGCTCTCGGACACAGAGGTCTTAAGGGAACTGGAGCGCAGGGGCTACAAGATCAAGAGGTGGAAAGGTGATCAAAGGATGCCCAAGAGATTGAAGAGGGGCACTACCCCCACTGGATCGCCGGAGGATTCCGAATCCTCTTTGGAGGAAGGCGAGGTTTGGACGACGAGCAGTCCTCGGACGAAGAGAGCCAGGTGAGGCTCTTTGCACTGGGTCTAACGTCCAGGATGATCACAAAAGTCATCGAGGCCCTTGACCTGCAGGCGCAGGAAAAGCAACCAGAAAGGACAAGAAAAGCAGCAAGATGATGTCCTACCACTGCCTGATAACTTCAAGGCAGTTATAAAATCTGCATGGGAGTAACCAACCAGGAAGGCGAAAGGGTGCAACCTCTGGCTAGCCTGTTCCCTTTCGCGACAAAGCCTACCTCTTCTCATTACCACTGGTTGATCAGGCTGCAGCGGTGCTCACAAGAGATTGAGCGGCACCTCCCAGGGGTAATTCATTCCCTGTGACCAGACAGAGTGGTCGAGATATCGCTAAGGCGGAGCTTTGAATTGATCACGACCGGCCTGAAGCCCGTCACGGCGGGTACATTCTTCTGTAGAACAATTATGGCCTGGGCAGAGGACATTAAGGAGTTGGACATGTCAGTCACGACACATGACGCACTCATCAACAGGATCGCCTCAGCAGTGGCATATGTTGTTGTTTTATCTTTTACCCCGTCCTTCCT
Source organism: Sphenodon punctatus (assembly GCA_003113815.1). NCBI lineage: Eukaryota > Metazoa > Chordata > Lepidosauria > Sphenodontia > Sphenodontidae > Sphenodon > Sphenodon punctatus. The sequence goes on along the minus strand of QEPC01004145.1, from coordinate 541,583 downwards.
GCCAAAGGCGGCTCAGGGCGGCTCACAATATTAAAAATATAAAGTATAAAACATAATGAATGTAAAAACACCCCCAACCCTCTCTGCACCCCCCTTTCCTAGCCCCCACTGCTAAATGCCCTTGTAAAGAAAACTGTTTTGCGCTGCCTCCTACAGGCTCTCAAGCTTGGACTTACACGAAGCTTCCAGGGGAAGGAGTGTGTTGTGGACTCACGCCTCGATACCACGAGGACTCTATCCCAGGCAGTGGCTGCAAATATGGCAGTGAGATGACACCTGTGTCTTCGACCATGGTCTGGGGACCCTGCCTCCAAGACAACCCTGACCGGAGACCCATTCGCAGGGGACAAGCTATTTGACCCCACCCTAGACAAGATGGTGGAGGAGACCACGGAGAAAAAGAAGGTAGCGCGGTGGCGGTGAAAGCAAAGAAAAAGTACCGCTTCTTTCGCTGCTGCACCAGCTTTTGGGACGTATAGGAGAGTGGGAAGAGGATCCCATCGCAAGGACACTGGGTCTCCTAGCAGGGATACATGCATACCCCTACTTGGACGACATCCTGGTTTGATCGCACTTGAGGCCCAAGACGGTCCACTGGGGGCGCCCTTGTCGAGGTCTCCCATGTGGCCCAAGGGGCCACTATGGAGAGGGCGTTCTTGGTGGCTGTACCTAGGCTGTGGAACTGCCTCCGGATGGAGGCTCGAGTGGCCCCAGATAGATCTCCCCTTCTTCCATCGTATCTGTAAACCCTGGCTGTTCTGCCTGGCTTTTGGTGAGGGGGATGGGGTGTAGGATGGGATGTGGGGAGGGGAAGGGGGTGGTTTGCTTGTGCCTTCTCTTTTTATTGTATTTTATGTGTTTTTAATAGTCAGCTGCTCTGGGCTGCTTGGAGCAGGAGGGGGGCAGGGTATTAAATGATTTTATAAATAAATAAATAAAAATACCAAAGGCCAAGATGGCAGCAGGCTGCATATAATACCAAGGGTAGAACGGGGCAAGCCCCCTGCAAACAAGACCTCTCAATGACAATTATTATTATTATTATTATAATAAACATTTACATAGCGCCAGTCGTGTGACCTGGTGCTGTACAGAACATAGAATTAGACGCGGTCCCTGCCTGTGGCTTACAATCTAAAAGACAAAGGGGCAGAGACAGGAAGAGGGGACAGTGGGAGAGACAGGGGACCTATCTGGGCCTTCCGAGACAGGCCCCAGCTTCAGGGAAAGACTGTCCCACTTTGCCTAAGTGTGGGAACAGTTGGTGACCAACTCTTGGGGAAAGGACTTTGTCTCACGGGGATACCACGTAGAGTTAACCAGCTGGCCCCCCAGCCGGTACATGAAATCACCGATATCGAAGAACAGGATAAAGCGAGCGCTCCTGACTGGGGCCGTAGAGCAGTTTTACCTCCTGAGGCAATAGAGCCAGTACCGACTAACCTACAGAAGCAAGGATTCTACTCTATTTTATTCCTAGTGCTGAAGAAGAATGCCAAGCCCAAGGCAGTACTGGTGAACCTGAAGCGCCTAAACAGGTACACGAGGTACAAGAAATTCAAGATATAAATGCTCAAATCCATCCTACTCTCTCTCTGAGAGCGATTGACTCTCTTCAGCGGACCTGAAGGACGCCTACCTCCACATCCCCATAGCGCACTCACACAGGGTGCTACTTCGCTTTTATTTCAATGGGGCCCACTGGCAGCACACTGCCCTGTCTTTCAGCCTGGCCACATCTCCCAGGGTATTCACAAAGGTGCTAGTCCCACTCCTAGCAGGGATGCATGCATACCCCTACTCGGACAACATCCTGGTTTGATCACACTTGAGGCCCAAGGCGGACAGGGATCTGGTCAGCACCATCACGTGGCTGCAGGAGCACAGCTTTGTGGTCAACTTCCTGAAAGCCAGATAATCCCCTCCCGCACTCTTCAACACCTCGGGGTGATAAACGCCCAGAAGGACTGAATAACAGTGTTCCTGGAGCATCAGGCGAGGATAAACACAATGATATCCAAGCTAGCCCACCAGAAATCAATACCTCTGATGTTCCTGGCAAAACTACTGGGGTCCCTGGTAGCCTGCATAAACCAGGTCCAGTGGGCAAGGTTGCACCTCCGCTCCCTTCAGAATCTCCTCCATCCCTACCAGTCAGAAACAATGAACAGAGACTAGAGGAGGATACACTTGCCCTCTCATATTGGGGGCAGCTGAGCTGGTGGACATCAAGCTCTCCGTTCAGCCTGGGGGATACCGATTGTGGAACCCAAGTGGATTACGATCACAGTAGACACGAGACTGGGGCGCCCACACAGTAGAAGAGGGTGTGCAGGGGAGATGATCAGAGCAGGAAGCGCAGTACTCAGTAAACCTTCTGGAACTGCGAGCGATACGCCTCGCCCTGCAAGCATTCAAACGGGTGATCGGCAGCCAGCACATCCTAATACAGACAATATAACCGCAATGGCTTACATCAACCGCTGGAGGGGGTTCCCAGTCAAAGCTACTATAGCTGGGGGCACAGCACCTGTTCAAGTGGGCAGAATCCAGAATATGGTCTATAAAGGTGATTCTTCACGTTCAAGGGATAGACAACACGGAGACTGACTGGTTGAACCGCTAGGATGTGGACCCGGGTGAATGTGAGCTTCCCCCGCGGGCATTCCAGGCAGCAGTGTCCAAGTGGGGGAAGCCAGCCATCGACCTGTTCGCCACACGGAGCAATCACAAGGCCCTGGAACATTTCACAAGGGGAAGAGATCTAGGGGCACTCGTGGTCGATGCACTATATTAACCCTGGCCACATATGCTCATATACGCCTTTCCTCTAGTCCCAATCCTGTCCAGAGTGGTGTGCAAGATAAGGGAGGAATACGTGCTAGGCCTTATCATCCCCTACTGGCTGAGACGACCCTGGTTTTCGGACCTGGTGGAGCTCCAGATGTAACCACATCTCTCCTTGGCACATCTTCCAGACCTTCTGAGACAGGGCACCATAAATCACCTGGACCCGAGCCACTTTCAGCTGATGGCATAGCTACTGAAAGGGTAGCCCCTTAAGCTGTAGGGGCTACTCTGGCAGGGTGCTGCAGACCCTGCTATCATCGTGGAAATCCTCCACAAATAGAATTCTTGCGGTCACATGGCTCTTATTCTTCCCATCCTGTTGGTCAAGGATTTGTCTCCTGTGAACCTGTCCATTGTTGGTGATGAAGGTCAAAGCTGCAGCAGCCCCAACGTTACGTAAAGCAAACGCCGGTCTGGGCCCATCAGGCTAGTGTGTTCAACTTCCTTACTTGCCTCTTGGTGACTGAGCATGGTGACTTACCTCTTGGTGACTCCCTAAGAGCTCAGGGAGGGAAACAGTTATAAAACATGGACATAAATATATAATGCATGAAATCCATATAGTATAAGTACATAAGTAGTGCCATACTCAGACCAATGGTCCATCAAGCCCAGCATCCTGTCTCTGACAGTGGCCAGTCTCGATCGCATTGGAGAAGAACCAACAGTCACAATGGGCAATCCATTCCCCGTTGTTCACTCCCAGCTCCCGACAGTAAGAAGTTCATCCCATAAGCTACATGGTTAATAGCCGTTAATGGACCCATTAATGGACCCGCTCTCTAAGAACATTTCCAGTCTTTTTTTAAACCCAGCTACACTACTGACCTTGACAACGTCCTCTGGCAACAAATTCCATAAGTTAATTATGCGTTGAGCAAAAAAGTACTTCCTTTTATTTGTGTTAAATCTGCTGACAGCTAGTTTCATGGAGTGTCCCCTAGTTCTAGTACTATTTGAGAGGGTAAATAACCGTCCCTATCTACTCGTTCCATACTACTCAAGGTTTTATAAACCTCTATCATGTTCCCTCTGTCTTCTCTAAGCTGAAGAGACCCAGCGTGTCAAATATATTTTTATATTTATAAAAAGTCTCTTTAAAAATCATTCCTGCCCCCCACCCTCAACTATCCCTGCCTGCCCAACTCCTAAAAGGCCTTACATTATCTCTGGAAAATTCTCAGGCTTGGGCTGCAGCCAACCTCCAGGGGAACTTGAAAATGCAGCGCTGCAGTGGGATGGAATAGCAAGAGGATTGTCGGTCCCCAGGGGGAAGCCTCTCTGCGTATGACTCACACTGCTTTGTAAAAGCCGCTCCTCCACCCTCTAGACTGATGCAGATTCTGCTGTGTTCTTGTTGCTGCTGCTTTGTATCCGTGAACTCGGGTCTGTCTGTAGATCAATTCGAGAAAATCAATAAAAAGTGTTTAATTGGTGGCAAAGCTGGTGGGGCCAAGACAGAACTAGTGTCAGCCTTTCCCTGAAGTGTGACGACCCCTTCCTTCGATCTGGTTCTGGCAGGTGCGCACAGCTCCTTGGAATACAACACGGGCCTTTATTGCAGCTATGAAGGGGAAGTGTCTTCTGGAAGTGACTGGAGTGGCAGATCCTACTGGCTGCGGCGAAGGATTCTCTTACGTGAAGATCCCAAACAAGCCAACCCAGCAGAAGGTAGGCATGTGTTGAGGGCTGGGGAGGAGAGCGAGAGTAGGCAGGCTGTTGGGAAAGTGGGGTGGTGGTTACAGTCCTGTCCTTTTCTGACCAGGATGACAAGGAGCCACAGCCAGTGAAGAAAACTGTGACTGGCACAGATGCTGATCTCCGACGTCTCTCTCTCAAAAATGCAAAGCAGCTTCTGCGTAAATTTGGGGTCCCTGAAGAGGAGGTGAGTGGAGTGGGACGCATCCAGGCTCTGCTCTCTAGTCTGCCTGGACTGTCTCATAGCATTTATGATTGTCTCTGGGCTTGATCCTAAACCTGTGCATGCAGGGCACATCCCTAGTCAGGGATTGTGCATGGGTTGCATGTGCTGTGCACAGGGTTTAGGATTGGACTGTTTGTCATTTTTTAGATTAAAAAGCTTTCCCGGTGGGAGGTTATTGATGTGGTGCGCACAATGTCCACTGAGCAGGCCCGCTCGGGAGAAGGGCCTATGAGTAAATTTGCAAGCGGGTCTCGGTTTTCGGTGGCAGAACATCAGGAACGATATAAAGAGGAGTGTCAGCGCATCTTTGACCTACAGAATAAGTGAGTTCTTACTTGGTGTTGACAGCCTCCTCCCCCGACAGAGTGCAAGGTCCCTGCTGATCTGGGAGGGCCAGCAAGGCTCAAAAGCACAGTGCTTCATTTGACTTGGTTAGAGGCACTGAAGGGAAGGACTGCGTGGGAATGTGTTCTCTGGATTACAGGGCTTTTTTGGGCGGGGGGGGAGGAGAGTCAGACCTTCTGGCTCGACATCGTCTGACATGTCTGTGGACTGTGCATGATTCCACGGAGCAGCAGCCTGCTTTCCTCTCTTGCCAGAACCACATTCTTTCCCTCTCTTGGCTGGGTAGCAAGCAGTGATGCAGTGCACACAGAATTTGTCTGTCCAATGCAAAGTCTCCACTCTGGTGTTGGGTGGTGAGTCATCAAAGAGAGGGAAAGCAGGCTGGGGAGCCTTCTGAAGGGCAGGGAATACAGGGGGGTGAGGGCAGGGCCGGTGAGGCTGGTGACTTGAGAAAATGTCTCTCCTTTCAGAGTTCTGGAATCAACTGAGATCTTATCAACCGACACGGACAGTAGTTCAGCTGAGGACAGTGACTTTGAGGAGATGGGGAAGAACATTGAGAACATGCTCCAGAACAAGAAAACCAGCTCCCAGCTCTCTCGTGAGAGGGAAGAGCAGGAGCGAAAGGAGCTGCAGAGGATGCTTTTGGGGGAAGACGGCGGCAACGACAAGGAGAGGGGCAGAAAGGACAGGAGAGATAAGAAAGGATTCTGTGAGTGATGGCGGGCAGCTGGGGACAGGTCAGCTTGGAGAGAGGGAGGAGAGTGCCAAACTGAGGTGGGAAGCTCCTGTTGGAGCCTGTTCACATGAATAATGACCTTGTAGTAATAACCCCTGACTCACTCTCCCCTCACTGTTGTTCACAGCAAGAGAGGAACTAAAGAAAGGATAAAGGGGTGGGAAGATGGAGGGGAATGGGTCATTGCCTCTTTGAGGGAGGATTCTACTCTGAACCGTTCAGAGGCAAAAGCATCCCTGTTAACTCCTAGTCCCCCCACTCCTCGTCTTGACTTGCTCTCAGTGCCTGTCCTTTATTAGCTTGACCTTTCTGCCCCACCTCTTGTCTGCTTCCTATCCAGGTAAAGGGTGATACCAGTTACTTGCTTGTCAGGTACTTATTTTGCTGCAGCAAGTTCTCCAGATTAGCAGTTCATGAGAACACACCCTTGTTCTCCCTGCAGTGTGAATGCTCAAGCAGCCCAGTTAATAGAGAGACCCCCACAGAGATGTGAGTTGGGGTTGTAGCAGTGCACCAGCAAAAACAAAGGAAAGCCATGGCAGGAACAGCAATAGAACTAAATGGGAGGAGAATTTGAATTTGTCAAGGGAAGGGGTAGTAGTATTGTCCAAGGCATGGTGTCCGTTTTCTCAGCTCGAGCGAGAACTCTCTTGAAGTATTGAGGGTACTGCACTTCAAGAAGGATGTTGGCAAATTGGGGTGTGGAACCTCAGGCCCAGCTGGGGGCCAAATGTGTCTCAAGACTCCTCTTTATGTGGCATGGCCTAATCCAGGAGTGCTGCTTCCCTCCAGGCTAATGCATTCTTCACTTCATGGTTGGTTCTTTCCTTCCAGTGAATTAGTGGGTGGTCTTGACCAGAACAGATAGCCCCTTGCAGGTATCTAAGCTGAAAATGTAATGACGGAAAAAATGACAACTGCTAAATGTGCCTGACGCACTATTGGGAGGACAGAGGGGAACTTGCTCTGTGTGACCCTCTTAGACCGTTTGATAATGCTGTGACTAGTATAGGTGAATCTTTCTAACCTTAGCTGAGTCTGGAGAGTTGAGTGTCATTCTCAGGCAATATAGTCCGTCTCCAATCATGATCTCAGGAGCACTCTGCAGAAATAGGAGGTGCATAGAATTTGGATGGTAGTAAGCAATATAGAAACGGTCTCTTTTTTAGCTTCTGCGTCTGGCACCTCAGGAGGCTCTCACAAAGATGACGACACCGCCTCAGTCACCAGCCTCAATTCCTCTGCCACTGGTCGCCGTCTAAAAATCTACCGCACCTTCCGCGATGAGGATGGGAAGGAGTATGTGCGATGTGAAACGGTGCGCAAGCCCTCGGTCATTGATGCCTACAGCCGAATACGCACCACCAAGGACGAAGAATTTATGTAAGACCCTTCCTTCTGGCATTGGTTTGCGTACAGTGTCAAGGGTGGTACCCTCCTAGAGAGTGGTTATTGCTGGAACATACTAAAACTCCGTTTCCTCTGCGCTGAATGTACCCCCCTGGCTGCCGCCTTGGGGGTCCCGGAGGCTGTCGCACGAGGGTCTATTCCTCGCAGCCACCTTCAGAAGAGACCATTGGTCCATAGAAGTCTGGTCTTCTGCTTCTGTCTATAGCCAATGCAGATGAAAAATCTCCCATTAATGCTGCAATTGTCCCGTAGAGCATTATCTCTGTTAAAATGGGCTTGTTTTGCATTTGTTTAGCAGTAGCCGCACTGGAGTCCTTGTGCAGTTGCCACTCTTAGCAGTTGCAGAAAGATTAGTAACACTGTAACTCTTCTGGCTGCATTTCTGTTTTCAAAATTAGCCGATTGTCCTTGCTGTCCTTCCCCCACTCATAGCTTGGGAAAGTACCACCTCCCTGACGGGTGCTTAGAAGGGACTTGGAGATAATTGAGAAGTTCTGAATCACTCAACTAGTATCATAGTTAGCACCATGAAAAACCCATGACAACCTGGCCTAGTCTAAATTTGTTTTAATCTGTGTTTTAAACGTGGGTTATGGGGAGAGGGAAGGTGGACTGAGTGGGTGGAAATGCCAGGACATCCCTGCCCCCCATGAGAGGTGTGGGTTATGGACAAGGGGGATGGGTAGGTATACCACAACTCCTAGGAATGGGGGGAGGTATGAGCGTGGGGGTCGGTAGGAATGGGGGGGAGGTGTGA
>QEPC01004145.1:494283-520764 GCA_003113815.1 Sphenodon punctatus | reverse complement strand
GGGGGGGGGGGGGGAGGTTACCTTCCTGCCGGCCCACTCGCCCTGCCCCGCTCCGCAGGGGAGGGGGGGGCGGCGGCATCATGTTGGACTGATCGATGTGGGCTTGAGCGCAGAATCGTCACCTGCAGCTGCTGTAAATCAAAGCGTTTCTTTGGCTGTCATCTTGAAACATATTTGTTGCAGCCCTTGCCCTCACGTCCCCTTAAGTCGCCCGCCTCCCTCACGTCACGTACTGCCGACTTGTTAACACACACAGCCACAAGCATTTCAACATGAACGTAAATTAAATTAAAATAAAATAAAATAAAATACCTTCTACTGGTCCATTTCACTCTCTTTTAACACTGCACTTACTCTGACCATTGCCTGACTCCTCTGTGACACCAAATTCTCTATTACCGGCAACATCAAAGAGAAACCCCCGTCAACATCAGGGTCGCACGCCAGAGGAATTTGCCCCAGGCAGTTCCATTGAAGTCAGTGGAACTCTCAACACAGAACGTTAGCTCCACCTTAACTAATGGAGCCACTATCGTGGCTCCATAATGAGTGTCCTCGCTCCTTTTTTGTCATCCCCAGACCTATCCTTTCCACACCCCTGTTAATGCAAAGGTTGTGAAAGATTATTACAAGATCATCACGCGCCCCATGGACCTGCAGACCCTCCGTGAGAACGTCCGTAAACGCCAGTACCCATCTCGGGAGGAGTTCCGAGAGCACCTGGAATTGATTGTGAAAAACAGCGCAACGTACAATGGTAGGAAGCACGCCGAAACCTTCGTCGCTGCTTTTTCTGGGCATGGAATTGGGGTGGCATGGCAGGCAGTGGGGAAATTGTACTCGTCTACAGAGAAAAGATGAAAAGTCACTACTGTTTTCATATGGTAGGGCTCCTCCAACCCTGCGACTGGGTGTTAGCAAAGGAAAAGATAGACCGCTGGATTATGTGTAGTAACCACACACAGGCTTAGCGTGTACAGCTCTAATAAATGACCGTGCTCGCCTCCCCTGCTTGTCAGTGTCCCGCTCTGCATTTCGTCCGTAGCAGTGAACCAGGGGAAGGAGAGAGAAACGCCCCAGCCGATTCTCTTGTAGCCAGCTACCCCCACTCACCCCTCTAATCCAATACCAGCGAAGCAGACCTTTTAATTAGAGGTAAAATTGAGTGTCTTGCCTTCATCAGGGCCCCCTTTCTTCTGTGGAAAATTTTCTGAAGTTCTGTGAGAATGAGGGCCCAATTCTGGAGGCCCTGGCCTCCCCTCCCCAGCCTGGCCTGCTGGGGGGGGGGGGGGGGCAGGGAGGATAGTGGAATTGCTGCCACAGGTGTTCCCAGGCTGTAGACCTCCCCTCGCGCTGGCAGAGTCAAGCTGGGACTTGGCAGTGGCAGCCCATGATTGGGTTGCGTCCTGGCGCAGCCACCGCTTGTGTCCACCCCTCCCCCACCTAATGGTGACTTTATGGGGAGGGTACCCCTACGAGTGGCTGGAGCGGGGCCGGGGCGCCATTCTGGGACGGCTGCCTCTGTTGTCTTCCTGCCCTGTGACTGGGTATAGGTCAGCGTGCTTCCCTTTTCCTAGGGTTTCCTCGTTCTGTTTGCACTAGTTGAGGCCGGTTCTGGCCACCTGATAAAATACAGAACAATGCAATATATTATTTAATGGGTATAAATTGAAGCCTTTCCCAGGCCGTGACAGACCCGTGACCAGTGTCGTTGTCCTCCGTGAAGGGGACATTGAGGTCCTCAGTCTTCTGAACCAGAACCTCAGCTACCTCTTTAAGGGGGGCGGGGGCACCGGGAGTCATGTTGTCCTTCTCTGTTAGGAGCTGGGCTTGAATCGGGACCCTGGAGGCAGCAGCTGGCTTGGCAACGGCCCCAGTTCCCACTGGCCAGGGGGCCCCCAGTATTGACCATAAGACCTCTCTCAGCACTGGTCAGGCCACACCCCTCCTCAGCCGCGCTCCATGCCCCCAGCTTCCAGGCAGAAAGCTGGGCAGATCATCAGTCACTTGTCTTTCCACCTTCTGTGTCGTGTCTGCACACACCTGGCACCGACTCTGCAGTCCCTGAACCCCTAGTGTGTCCTTTGGGACAGCTGGGGGTTCACCCTTCTGACCTTCCCTCCGAGAACCTGGTCCTTCTGATCCCGCTGGTGTCTGGCTGCCCGGTTATTGGGGCTTGCATTGGCTTAATGTGCCCCCTTACGCGACTACCCAGGGAGCCCACTCTGCTGCCTGGCGCCAGCTCTGTTTCAGTCATGCCTTGTCTTTCCTCAGTCCATATGCTAAGCCCCAGCGTGACCCTTAGACCCTGCACCTGGATCCCACACCAGATTTGCGTTTTGGACCCTGCACTTAAACTTCCAGACCCAATCCTGTAGAAACTTTTCTGCTTTGTTTCCCTGGACATCATCCTGCACCTACTCTCTGTGCCCTGGCCTTAGTTTCTGACATCCTTGACCAATGCTGACTGGGGAACATGCAGTTGCAGTCGGGTTGGTGTGGGGTGTGTGAAGTGAGTGGGGGAGCAGCATCTGTCTGTTTCTTTGCCCTTGTGAAGGTACAGTCTTACAGCCTAGATGCCATGATAGCTCCATCTACACACAAGAACCTGCCTAGGAGATCATTGTAGCACAAGGTTTGTCTCCTGTGATCGGTGGTGAAGTTGTTATCCCGGATCTCGTTGTATCCGACGCTGGCACTGGTTCATATCTTGGATGTAGCCCTGCTGTGCCGTTGTGCCGAATAATTTATTTATTTTTATTTAACTAACACAATTTTCTATCCCACCCCAACTGCTCCAGGCAGCCCAGGGTGGCTCACATCATAAAAACACACAAAATCCACAGCAAAATAAAAGAAGGAAAACTGAACCAGAACCCCCCTCCCCTTCCCCCCATCTCCTTCACCAAAAGCCAGGCAGAACAGCCAGGTCTTTCACATAGGGTGGAAGGAAGGGAGATCTGGGGCCAACTGGGCCTCGGCCAGGAAGGAGGTCCACAGCCTAGGTGTCCTCTCCATAGTGACCCCCCGGGCCACACGGGGGATCTTGAGAAGGGGGCTCCTGGCGGACCCCAGAGGCCACTCCAGAGCGTGCGCGGGGAGGGAGGCGAGGCTGTATAGGGCTTTGTCTATCAGCTACCAAGGAAGAGCCCGGAACACCGGGGCTGCTGCGGCTGGGGGTTGCTTGCCTTTCTCCTTCTGCCACCACCTGGCCTGCTTGGGTTGGGGTTTCCCCCTGTATCCTGTTTACTTCCTCTCTCCTGCTTATTTAGTAGCCACACCTACCTACCTTCCCGATTGGCTCCAGCCTGCTGATCAGGCAGGCTGGGAGCCACGGAAGCTGGTGGAGCACCTGATGCCAGTTCCTCGCTGCTGCTGGTCTGGCCCATCTCTGAGGATCTTGGTTCCCTGCTCAGGTTGTATCCTTCTCTGTCCTTTGTTTGCATAGTTTGGTCCTCTGATCTCGTCCACCTTATTCTTCTTTCCTTTGTCTTCCTGTGCTAAGTGCATCTCCCCCTTGTTACTTGACTTGTTTCTCTTATAGCTGTTCCTATTCTACGTTTGCTCCTTGCTGTCTTACTGCCTGTGCTGTGTGTCTCGGTTAGGACACCTGTATCCCTTCAGGCTTGATTCTAGTGACCTGTTGTGTGGTGGTTGCTATATCACTCCTGATGCTCCCCTCTGGGGTCTTGTTCATGCCTTGCTCACTGTCTTGTTTTCTATCCTACTCAGCGTTGGTGATCCCCTCTGGGCCTGGTTCCCTTCATAACGAGTGTTGACCATCCCTTGTCTGGTACTGTTGCCCCTCTCAGACGCCTGGTGTTTCTTAGAGCCTTGCTTGCCTCTTGTGTGCTATTGCTTGGTCCCTCCCATAGCTAGCATCTGGCTTGTTGCTTGCATTGCTAGGACTCTCTCTCCCCATGCATAGTTAGGAGTCTGAGTTGCCCCTTGTTCCACAAAGTCTCGTTTGGCCATTGCCTTGTCTAGCGCCTGGCCACTTTCATGCTTCATGTTTGGTTCTCCATAGTATTGCTTAGCGCTTGCCCTCTGTCATAGCTATCTCACCCCTCACTTATTGCTCTGTTCCCCTTTCTACTCGTTTTCTAGTATGTGTCCTTCAGAACTTGCCGTGTCATCATGGTGTCTTGCTCTTCGTGTGGGTTCTCCTGCTTTGTTCCAGCTATCGCTGGTTCCTGTTCCTTGTGCGAGCCCCCACCCCCCTGTTCCTGGAAGGCGGTTACCTCTGAAGGAAAGTGTCTTGGCCTGTGATCGAGGTAGTGCTTGGTGGTGATCTCTGGCATTAGCCTTATGGCTTAGCCTCTGTTCCATCCTGAGAGAACAGTGACCCCTTGCCCTAGATTCTAGACACACTCTCTCCTCAAGGCTTGGTCTAGGTGTTGTCTTCCTGGTCTTAGCTTGGTCTTACTTTTGGTCTCCCCTAGTTCTCCTACAATCCCTGGTAGTAACTGCTAGCGCTCCTGGGTTTGAGCCTGTCCCGACTAACCACATCTTGGTTAACAGTTCTGATAATACTTAGTGTGCCCCATGCTTGTGTTGTAACACAAGGAGAGAATTTTTAGCATGTGCGCTTGGGGATCCATTGCTTAACAACATTGTAACTCAAATCAAGGACATGGCAAGCTTAGAGTCCCAGGCTGTTGTAGGATTTAACCTTTCTGAATATTGTCAGGCATGCTGCAGTGGAAGACTTGTCAGTGATGTGTGACTTTGGGACGGTATTCTGCACGGACTTCACAAAAGCTGTGGTGCATCATTGTACTACTTGTGTCTTTTCAGGGCCCAAACACTCTCTGACACAGATCTCCCAGTCCATGCTGGACCTCTGTGACCAAAAGCTAAAAGAGGCAAGTTTTATGCATTGGCGGCTCTATGAATGGGGAGGGAGAAAGTGGATGGGGCAGAACTGACTGACTAGGTGAGGGAATGAGAGGATATTGGTTAGGAGGGTTTCAGCTGGGCAGCAGGAAGGATTTGTTTGATGCCAACCAAATTCTTTCTCTTTGGGGTGAATTCTCAGTACCGTGCTATTGAGATGCCCCTTCTTCTGCTTGTGTAAGCTTCAAGCATGGGTTATCGTATTTGGGAAGTGTCTGGGGGGCAGAGAAGGAAGAACAACTGGTGGCTGAAGCTGGCCAAAAGTTTCCCCACAAAAATAGAAGAAACTAGCAGATTAAATAGAAATCACAAGTGAATTCTGATAACTTTAATTTTTAGAATTTAAACTTATACCAAAAAACCATTGTGTTCAGGAAAAAAACAACCCACAACCTATTCTTAAAAATGTCAGCTGTCGACAGCTGTGGTACACTTGATATGCAAACTTCCAGGAATGGGTGACCGCTTTTTAGGAGAAAAGGTAACTTTTCCTGATGCAGAAAACTTCAGTTCACACAGAATGGGGAATGGTGCAGCGGTGGGGGTGGGATTTCCACTTTGAGCAGTCTGAAATAAAATGCATTATTCACAAAATGGAAATGAACAGCTGTAGGTCTGAATGAGAATTATTGCCCTCCCCTTGGTTTCATTTCAGAAGGAAGACAAACTGGCTCGTTTGGAAAAAGCTATTAACCCCCTCCTGGATGATGATGACCAAGTGGCGTTTTCCTTCATTTTGGATAATATTGTGACTCAGAAGATGATGGCGGTTCCAGATGTACGTAACTCAGTGCAGTGTATTGGCGTCGGGGGAGCTATCGGTGACTGGTAGGGAATAGGCTATCAACTGTGGTGGGAGTGAATACGTTATTGCCATGATTGTGCGACTGGCTCCGTAGGTCATCCTTCACCCTTTTCTAGATAGGTCAAGGTCATGCCTGACTACATTGTTGCCGTATTTATTTTATTATTTATTAAAATTTATATGCCGCCCTCTCCTGCTATAAGCATCTTGGGGAGGCTAACAATGTTTTAAAATACATAACTAAAATACAATTAAAACGACATAAAATCCCCAGATTAAAGTAACCCCCACCCACCCCATGTCCCTGGTAAAGGCGCGGCGGAACAGCCAGGTCTTACACTGTCTATGAAAAGAGGGTAGGTCAGTGGTCAATCGGACCTCCAAAGAGAGGGAGTTCCACAGCTGCGGCATAGCCACAGAAAATGCCCGCCTCATGGTAGACACCTGGGACCGACCGACCGACCGCAGGGGCCGATCCAGGATCCGGAAGGTGAGGCGGTCCTGCAGGTAGGTGGGGCCCAGGCGTATGAAGGGATAGTAATTCATAGAGGGTTTGATTAATCTTGCCAACCTTTGTTGCATCCTGGATTCATGTGCGGGGGAGACAACACATCTCTTAAAATGACAGATGACTGCCTCGGTGTGCCGCAGTAGGTAGTTCCCAACTACCGCCACACTCTACTTCCACATGATAAAAAAGATTTCACTTCTGCGTTAAACACTTTAATAGCTGTGAAAAAGCTCTTATGTAGTTCACATAATAGCCTTTGGGAAGCTGGATAAACTTGTCTCCTAAAGAGTAGTCTTCTGATAGACTTCACTGAAGACAGTTCTGGAAGCCTAGTGCTCCCGCTCGGCGGAGGAGGAAGAGGAACCACTACCAAAGTGACCATAACTGAGTACTGAGCACCCTCAGAACTGCCCTAGGCAAATTTGGAAAAAGCTATTAGGCAAATTCCACACAGACAGTATCAGACTCCAGAACCACTTGACCATCTGGACCGCAATACCCAGTTAGTCTGAGAGAGGCACAGAAGACACCTGTTTGGGACTTGCCTGCCTCTACAGAGAACCCAACGTACCCCAGGAGTTCCCTGAACACCCACAACACTCTACCAGCTGAACTGGGATTCAGGCTGTGATGCCCCACCTTCATGCAGGCCCTGGTGACCCTCAGGACTGGCACCAAGATTGGCTCTGACACCATGACCCTCCTCGGTACCGTGATTACTTCTACGAGCTGCACAAACCAGAATGGCCCTACCTGCTGAGACCACGCTGGTCAAGCAAGGATCATAACTATTACTACCTAGACTATGTGGGAGACACAAGCAGATTCCCTTTGCGGGACAGCTCCTCCCTTCTCCAGAGCATTTACAGTTCTCACAGCACCTCCGGAGAGACTATGCCTCCCATTCCAGATCACATTCTAGGACTTTGGAGAGCCATGCCAAACCTCCACCCTCGCATCTGCTTGGGAATCCCATCTGGCAGCCTCCATACCTACTGCCAGTTTTATTTATTTATTTATTTATTTATTTATTTTAAAATTGCCTCACCCGGCATGATCACAAACCCAGCAGACACTGATTCACAACCTACCAGCACCGCTTCCAGAACCGTTGAAATTACCAGTGGCCGTGCCTAATCCCACACTTGAGCCAGCCCCTCCTGAAAACACTTGTGACTTCACCAGAAGCCTATTCTCTCAAAGCCTGCTGCACTGCCTGCTTCGTTGGCACCCGAGCCCCTCCCAGTGCTCACACTGCCACCCAATGACGCTATCTTCGACCCGTCACCATGGAGGATATAAAAATTTTTCCGGCAGTGCTTAGGCACTTTACAGCGGTTGCACAGATCCCGATCAAGGTGATGCTCAAAACTCCCTCACCATTTTTTGGAATCCTGGCAGGAGGGGACACGGTGTGCATAATGCTTCCCCTTTTGACTGATTAATGGAACCATCTGTGGAGGAATAATTTATACTTACACTGTTGGTGAAACCTGTCAGAGATCTTTATTGACATCTCAGCATTGAGAGGGAGAGCCACACTGGCTCCACGCAGGGAAACAGGGTGCTCTCTCTCCTCCCAGGATACACAGGTTTTTATAGGTTACTATACAGGCAAAAGATACATGCTTGTCAATCAAAGGGCAACGTAATGGAAAGTTACTAAATTACACACACTGTTTACGTATCTGGGCTGGTTCTTCTAAAAACTATATGAGCCAGACTGTTTATAATATATGGTGCCTAAACAAATCTATTTACCTTGCACAGCTGCAAGGCCACTCTATGCTATCCGTTGTGGGAAAGAGCAAAAAGGCGTCCCACTGTCGCAATGCCTAGCATCCATGGAGCGGTTTCCCAGGCCTTGTTATGTGAAACAGAACTCAAACTGGTCTCATTTCTATTTCTATCTAACAGGCTGAATTCTCACTTCTATTAAGGCTGAGTATTACCCAGCATTCATCTGTCTTCCATCGTGTGTTACCTTCCTTTGGCTATTGTGATTCAATTTCATAGGATCCCCTATAGAATTTCCTCCACACATCAAAAACAGCCTGGGCTACCCCTTCCTCCTTTGCCCCCATAAGGATAACACCAAAATGTTTTCACAGCACTCATCCCCCAACTAGTTGCAGCGGTCTCCAGCAGACCACAGGCAGGCGTAGTCGAAACATCACCTTCAGATAGGGAGGGATGCCATTTGGATGTTCTGGGGAGGAAGCCTTTTTCAGCTGCTACCCTCGCCTTGAGAGTGGCCAACTGCACGGTAGCCATGGTGATCTACCAGCACACCCTATAGGCAAGTGCCCTCACTGCAGAAAACTGTGAAAAAGGCAGGCGCTGCACAAGGAGGGATCGCAGTTGGCCCAATTCCAACTGACCTCTGTAGTGCACCTGGTGGACTGGGCAGTCTGCTCTATAGCAACAGCCATTACCATCCGCATTCATTCTTGACTCCACTCCACGGCCCTTATCACCAGCAATAAGGTCTGATTAAAGGATTTTCCCTTTGAGGGCAATGGCCTGTTTTCCAAACTAATGGATGACACCCTGCAAAAGATCAAGGAAACCAGTCAGACGACCGGAGCGCAAAGTGTCGTGCGTCAATCACAGAAGCGCGTATATAGTCCCTTGTCATCCCTGTCTTACTACAGACAACACCATCCCTCCTTCCACCAATGTAGGTTTGTACCCCACCAACCTTCTCATCTGCAGCAACTGTGCCTGACCAACCATAGCAGTTTTTCAAAGCCACAGTCCAAAACGCGACAGAACCAGACCACCCGGGGATCCCTGCCAGGGTTGCGGGAGGTCAAGTGCCATAAAGCAGCCAACTCAGTTCTGAGAGAGACTAATGCCGTTCTATCAGGTCTGGACTCATATAACGTCTGGCAAATGGGTCTTCAAAATAGTTTGCAAGGGCTACCGAATACAGCTTGAGTTCTCCCTCTTCCCCCCACATCCCTCTTTAGACTCTCTCTCTCACAAGGCAACCCTCGTGGAGGAGATATCCTTACTTATGAAGGGAGCCAAATAGTAGCTACCCTTACGAACCCTGGCCTGGGCCGTGAGTTCTACTCCATGTACTTCCTCATGGACAAGAAAGATGGTGGACTCAGGTCCATACTAGACCTAAGATACCTAAACCGCTTCATGAGACGGTTTAAATTCTACATGACCTCCTTATCCACCATCCTACCAGCTCTACAATTTATTTTATTTATACAAATTTTTATCCCACTTTTCCCTAAAAAAAGGGTGTGTGTGTGTCTCTCGCTCTCGCTCGCGCTCTCTCTCTCTCTCGCGCTCTCTCTCTCTCTCGCGCTCGCTCTCGCTCTCGTGCGCTCTCTCTCTCTATATAAAAAACCTGTTAAAAACAGTAAAAAGGTAAAATACAATTAAAAAACCCCAGCTCTCCCACAATCCTCCATAAAAACCCATACAATAAGTAAGTTAGTTTATTAAAGTTGTAATCCACATGGACAACACAGCTTAAACCAAACCATAACCAAACATATGCATAAGCAATACAAAAAAATAGACAAACATACACTAGTAAGAACAGTACAAAAAAATCACATTGTCCAAATTCCGTATCCCGAATTCCAGATTCCAAGTGATCAAAACGTAATTGTAATTAGACAAAACCATAAAAAATGAGACATACTCCATAACATCAGGTTATACTGCTACCCAATAATGGGATGATCAGGGGCGATCAGGCTATGATATCTGTCCTATTGTTCTTATTTTGGGCCTTCTCAATCCTATGGGCAAAAATAGCCAACAGCTTTGACCTAGCCGGGTCATGATCACCTAACAAATATATAAGCTGGTGAATTTCAGAACGTGCCAGGTCCCACCTAAGAGCATCCCAAAGTTGTTCATGATAGTTGTTATATAAAGGACAATCCAGGAGCTAGTGGGCCAGATCCTCAATCCCACCCCCACAGGAGCACAGCCGCTCTACAAATGGGATACCCTGGTATCTCCCTAGTAGCACCGTAGTACGCATCAGTTGCAGTCTCACTCTAGTAAAGGCTTGCCTCAGCCTAAACTCAGTGAGAGAATGCATATATATAGTCCCTCCCTGTGCTGGCATCAGATATTTATACAGAGAAGACCCAGCCCCAGCAGCTAAAGCTCTCAGGGTTTGCGTATCGGTATCCTGAATACGTTGTTTTAGCATATCCCTGCAAGGAGACAGTCCCAGGGAGGCAAGACGCACCTTGACTGGCACCCACCAAGGATCTAGCCCGCGTTCTGAGTCGGCTTGTTTGTCCCTCAAGAATCTACGGGGGCGCCCCTAATCCGCACCCAGAATTTCAAAAGACGGGTCTCTACGATGGCGTTTGGGGACTGGTTACCTAGTTCCAATGATATAATGGCTGAATGAGCTGACGTGGGGAGTCCCAATATCCTCTTCCAGAATTGATTGAACACTGGAAGTAGCCTTTTTAGGGCCTGGGAGTCATAGCTCCAGATTTGGACACCATACAAGAGCCTTGTGACCACTTTAGCCTCAAATAGCCTCTGAACCGCCCTTATACATTGCTGCCCAAAAGGATAAAAGAAACCTTGAATACCCTGGACTTCTATTTGGGCTTTAATCTTGGTGGACAACATATGGGCCTGCCATGCTCCATTATTTGCCAAGGTAATCCCCAAGATATTTATATGTTCTCACCTGCTCGAGACCGTGACCCTGTATTGCCCATCTACATCTCTTAAAACGCTTTGCTATTACCAAAATGTTAGTTTTGCTATAGTTAATAACGAGGTTCTTGTCCAGACATCTGGACACGAACTCGTTCAGAGATCTGCTCAGACCCTGTTTGGTAAGCGACGCTAACACAGTGTCATCTGCATACATCAGCAGATGGATTGTAACTGAACCAATCCTTGGAGGATGAAATCTCTCTACATCTTTGTGATCGGTTATTAGGGAATTAACATATATATTAAACAAGATTGGAGCAAGCAGACACCCCTGTCGAACCCCTCTAAAAGTCTGTACTGGGGCCCCAACCAATACTACTTCCCTATTTACCACATTCACCCCCCTCCCTATCCTTGCCCACCAAATGCCTTTACAAACAAATGTCTTATACTGCCTCTGGAAGACACTTGGGCTCAGTTGAGTCTCCGAGGGAAGGGAGTTGCATCAAATCAGGGCAGCAGCCAAGAACGCCTCTTTGTGAGCCCTTGCCATGTGAACAAGGCTAACAGATGGTACCCACAGGGAGGCGCTCCCAGCCAATCGCAGGGGCCGCCTGCGGTGGGGCATGGAAGGACAGGTGGTCCCTCAGATATGTGGAACCCAGACCATTTAGGGCTTTAAAGGTTAAAACCAGCACCTTGAATTGTGCCCGGAAAGCTATAGGGAGCCAGTGCTGACTCCGGAGCACCAGTGTAACGTACTCCTGGCTCTCCACCCCTGAAAGGAAGTGAGCTACCGCATTCTGCACCAGCTTCTGAACAGTCCTCAAGAGCCGCCCCACGTAGAGTGCGTTGCAGTAGTCTAGTCTCGAGGTGATGAAAGCTTGATGACAGTGGCCAGAACTGAATCACAAAGAAAAGTCTGCAGCCTTCGCAGCAGATGGAGTTGGTGAAAAGCATTGCCGTCCACTGCCACAGCCTGAGAGTGCAGGCACAACAAGAGGTCCAGAAGCACTCGGAGGCTGCAGACTTGATTGACCAGAGGGGGCCAGACTCCATCAATAAGAGGCATCCCAGTCACCTCCAGATCATAAGGCTGGCCAACCATAATCACCTCAGTCTTGTCTGGATTCAGCTTCAATCAGTTCATCTTCATCCAGTCCCCAATAACAGCTAAGCAACAGGTAAGCACAGATACTGAGGGATCTGGGTCAGATGAAAAAGAGAGGCAGAACTGGGTGTCGTCAGCATATTGATGGCACTTCACCCCAAACCTGTGAATGACCTCACCCAGTGGCCTCATATACGTGTTGAACAAGAGGGGGAGACAAAATGGAACCCTGTGGGACCCCACAGGGGAGGCCCTGAGAGGATGACAAGCAATCACCTGTCACCACTCTCGGGGACCTCCCTGACAGGAAGGAGCGGGACCACTCCATCAGTCTTGCGCACCCCTTCCAGGTCCTGCAGTCATGTTGACACCACCTCGTGATCAACTGTATCAAAGGCTGCTGAAAAATCTAACTGGATCAACAGGGCAGAACTCCCCTTGTCAATCTCCAGGCACAGGTCATTGACCAAGGTCACAAGCACAGTCTCCGTGCCATACCCAGAGTGAAAGCACAACTGGAATGGGTCCAGGAATCTGATGATATCAAGATGAGCCTGGAGCTGTCGAACAACCACCTGCTTAATAACCTTCCCTAAAAAGGACAATCCCTTCCCTACAACACAATAATTGGCTAGTGGCGCTTGACCTCAAAGATGCCTCTTTCCACATTAGCATCAGAAAATCTCACCACAAATTCCTTTGTTTTTTTTCTCATAAATGGATGACGCTTCCAATACACCGTCCTCTCCTTTGGACTTTCCACAGCACCCACGGTATTCAGAAAATGCATGTCTCCTATCGCGGTAGAGCTGTGCAGAAGAGGGGTTGCGCTTTAACCCTATTTAGATGATTGACTCCTCACAATAGACTCGGCTGCCACCATGTGCTGCTATGTTGATCTGACTATAGAACTTCTCAACTCCCTGGGCTTCCTCGTCAACTACAAGAAATCCCACCTTCAGCCAGTTGATATCATACTACCCTTCGTAGGGGCGGTACGTGATACAACTCAAGTGGGGGCCTGCTTCCCAATCTCTGCCATCCATCAAATGATATCACAACTGGAAAGACAGCCCACCACATCAATCCAGTTCTTGTTCGGACTTTTAGGCCCGTTCTCCTCGGTGACCTTAGTCGCTCCTCATGCCCGACTGAGGTTATGACCCATTCAGTATTGGCTGAGGGACAGGTACACTCCCAACAGAGACACCTCTCGAATCTACTCAGAATCCCACAGCATGTTTTCCACTCCCTCTTGTGGTGGACCCTGACCCGAGAACAAACTCGCTAGAATACTATTCCAGCAGCCAGAACCAAGCATCACCTGACTATCAGTGTGTATCGAGAGGGCTGGGGGGGCACGCTGAAAAAATTTCACCACACAAGGCCTCTGGTTCTCCAGAGAGGACCGTGCACATCAACCTCTTTGGAAGTCCGAGCAATTTGTTACGTGCTCTAAGCTTTCAGACATCATCTGGGTGGAAGGACAGTCCAGATCACTACTGGCTCTCAGAGCCACATAAGGGAGTGCCAGGTCCACACCCTTGGCCAGCAAGGCAATGGTGATATAGTACTGGTGCATAGACACCCAGATAACCCCTACTGCCATCTACCTCCCATGGGAGCAAAACATCCTCGTGGATCATCTAGGCAGATGCCGCATCTACAGGCATGATTAGTCCCTAGCAACCCCCATTGTGTCACAACTCTTCTGACTGCTGTGGGATACCAGAGATCAATCACCTTTCAGACGCAAGCAACCACAAGTTAGCACGGTTCTGCAGCAGGGGCAGCCAGGCAAGGGGCTTCATCTCCAATGCATTTGCGATCAGTTGGTTGGGATGCTATCTGTAGGCATTCCCACTATTTCTCCTCATTCTGTGCACAATCTACATGATGTGCATGGAGAAGGTCTGTCTCTTCCTCCTCATAGCCCCATGCTGGCCACAGCAGGTCATGTATGCCAGGCTACTTGCCTTAGCAGAGGACAACAAGACACTTCCCCTCCAACCAGACCTCATTTCACAGTGCAACGGCAAACTCCTCCACCCAGACTTCCGCTCTCTCCATCTTACAGCGTGGCTGATAGAGTAGCTCAGCCAACCACAACCTTTTCTCCAGAGATGGAAAATGTCCTTCTGAACGCCAGAAAATCCTCCACAAGATCAACTTACTCGGCCAACTGGAAGAGGTTTAAACTGTGGTGTGACTTGTGCAACGTAGACATGCAGCGCTTACCCTTCCAGCAATCCTATCTCATTCACCTTTACTTTTCTTAAAGGCCTCCTCTACCAACCAACTTCAGCTCCCCAACCCCAATGGAACTCTCCCCAACCCCTCATGAGAGCCTCCCTTTGAATCACTTGTAAGCGCCTTGCTCCAACACCTTAACCTGAAGGTCCTCTTTCTCGTAGCTGTCACATCAGCCTGGAGGGTAAGCGAACTAGCTGCCCTTGGATTCTCCCCACCTTATGTGCTTTTCTACAGGGACAAGGTGCAGCTATGAACAGACCCTGCTTTCTGACCAAAGGTCATAACCGGCTTCCATATCAGCCAAACGATTACCTTTCTTGACTACTTTTGCTGATCTCACCCTTCACCACTAGAGATGGCAGTCCACACCCTTGATGTTAGGAGAGCCATAGCCTTCTATATAGACTAAACCAAGTCACTTTGGAAGACACTCTCTTTATCTCCACAGGAGGAAAGACCTTGGGTACCAAGCTTTTCTCACAGTCCATCTCTAAGCTCATCTCATTATGCATTGCATCCTGCTGTCAACTCTCAGGGGAAGAAACCCCTATTGGCCTTGGAGCACATTCCACCAGGGTAGTAGCCGGCACCATTGTGTCCTTCTTCTGTGTTCCAATACAGAACATTTGCAAGGTAGCAACCTGGTCCTCAGCCGAGATCTTTGTCAAGCGCTAGGCTATTGAACTGGTTGCCTGCAAAGAGGCCGTCTCCTTTGGATGAGCTGTCCTGTCAGTGATCCTTCAGGGATCCAGCTCCTACCTCCTAAACAGGTAACTGCTTATGTTCTCCCATAAGTTGAAAATCATGGAGTCACTTGAAGAAGAATTAAGGGTTACTTACCGTAACTAAGACCACTTCCACACCACCTCCACCGCGCATATTTTGGCTCCGTGAGAGAGTGCGGGAGCCAGAATCTGCACATGGTTCGGCTGGTCTGAAAGCCTCCCTGCCGCGCAGCTTTGCCAGCACAGAGATACAGAACAGGAAATATCTCTCTGCATGTGTTTGCTGGCAAAGCCGAACCCTGTACAGATTCTGGCTCCCGTAGTCTCTTGCGGAGCCAAAATATGTGCAGGGGAAGGTGGTGTGAAAGCAGTCTTAATTCTTTGAGATTGTCCTGTCCATTCTCACTACCCACCCACCTTTCCCTCAGCAGGACGACACTGAGCTTTCCTGACAGCCGGGTTAGTAGGCACTGAAAGGGACTCGCCCCCCCCCTTACACTCCCCACCTCTCACGAGAGAGGGAGGGGGCAGAAGTGCTAGACTTCCAGAACTTTCCTTAAGGAAGTCTATTAGAGGACTGCTCTTAAAGAGACACGGTCATCTGATGTGCCAAAGGCTGTCATGTGATCCCATGAGTGAGAATGCACAGAGCTAGCTCAAAGAATTAAGTCAAGGTAAGTAACTAATCTGTCTTCATTCCTCCACTACTGGCTTGAGTGTAGTTCCCAGATACATAAAAGAAGGTGATGGTTCTAATTATTACCAGTATTTGTATACTACTTATGTGAAGAACTCGTTATTATTTTAGATTTAGAGACATTAATTTCTAGCTCATTCCTATTACAATATTCTTCCAAAGCCTGGTCAAGTCTCTGGAGTCCAGTTGGAGTATGTGAAAGTAGGACCACGTTCTGATGAACAGGTTTAAACTGAAGTTATTAAATTGATCTTATTAAAATGTAGTAACTACCTCACTTCTCCAGTGTTCAGGTGAACTGCTAAACGGAAGTAACTAAATCAGTTTAATTAAATGGAAGTAACCCTGTCTTACATAAGTAGTGCCAGACTGGGTCAGACCAATGGTCCATCAAGCCCAGCATCCTGTCTCCAACAGTGGCCAATCTCTGTCCCTTGGGACAAGTACCTGACAGGTCACAATCAGCAATCCATTCCCTGTTGTTCCAGCCCCCAACAGTGAGGTTAAATTCCCAAAACCTACTTGGCTAAATAGTCATTAATTGGACCTATCCTCCAAAGAACTTACCCAATCCCTTTCTGGGGGATTCCCTTGCTCGGTTCCCAGCACTTACCTGCTCTGTTCTTAGCCTGGTAGCAGCTGCTGCAGCAGCAGAGCTGTCTGGGGTTGGTGGGGGCAGAGAGGAAACCTTCGGCTTATATGGAGTGGGGAAACCGCAAGGTGAACATCCAGTCCGATTGGCTAAGCAGGAGATCAGTGGATCTGGGAGAGTGGGCGCTCAACAAGGAAACGTTCAAGCTCATAACCACCATGTTCAGATTACCAATAATAGATCTCTTCACCACCAGAAACAATGTAAAGGGAAGAGCTTGCATGTCGTGGTTTCATGAGGACTAAGCGGTGGGGTGGATGCTTTCAGCCAAATATGGCCAAGAGGACTGGTATACGCTTTCCCCTCATTTCCACTGATCACCAGGATGATAGCCAAACTATACTGGGAATGAGTTAACGTGATACTAGTCATCCTGTTGTGGCAGAGGAGGCCATGGTTCGTGGACCTTTATGAACCGAAAACCAAGCCGCTCCTTCACCTGCCTCTGTCTCGATCTCCTTGTCCAGGGACCGATTTGGTACAAGAACCCAGGACTTCTGTGACAAACAGCTAGGAACACTGACAAAACTAGGCTATTCCAGTGCAGTGCTAGACCCACTGATGCAGTCTAGAAGACAGTTCAGAGTGCATATATCCGTGCACTTTGAGAATATTTACCCAATGGTGTGAAGTTAGATCGGTCAGACCCCTTAGAGTGAAGATAAAGACAATCCTGGAGTTCCTTCAGGTGAGACTGAGTAAGGGGTTGAAACCGAATACACCGACTAGGCAGGTGGTGGTGGGAGACGGTGTCCTTAGTTGTGTTCAGCGCTACTCACGCTCGCATCAAATGCTTCCTAAGAGTGGCACAGTTATTCTCTCCCCCCCCCCCCCCCTTGTTCATTGGTTTCCCTCTTGGGAGCTTAAGTTAACTTTGCAGGCTCTTCTAAAGGTTCCCTATGAGCCCCTTGGAGATATTTCCCTGTACTTCATCTGTTTGAAAGTGGCTTTCCTCGTAGGGATTACATCAGCTAGGAGTGTATCAGAGTTAAGTGCGCTCTTTTTGGAACTGGCCTTTTGTATATTTAGAGAGAGTTTTGTATTACTCAGGCATTCTGTCCTAAAGTTAATTTGATCTTTCACAGAGGTCAGAAGATAATTCTTCCGTCATTCTGCACCCCCCTTTCCATCATCAGGAAAAGTTATGGCATAGATTAGATGTGAGGCGGGCTCGCAAGGTGTACCTAGACAGAACTGTACTATTGAGACGTTTTTCCTCTGTCTTATAACCCTGACAGGAAAGGATTGAAGGCATCGAAATCATTCATTTCTAGCTGGGTAACTAAATGTATTAACGAGGCATACAGGGCGGAGAATAGAACTCCTCAGCCAGTCTCCACACACTTCACCATCAATAAAAGCTTTTAGCAGTCAGACTTCCTATGAATTTTGCTGAGCAGCCACCTGGTCCTCTGTTTTCACATTTACCAGACATTAGAAAATTCAGATTCAAGAGTCGGCGAAAGCGGCATTTGGTAGGAGGGCACTACAGGCAGTATCGTGATGAAGTGGTTCTTAACCTTAACCAACAAGGATGTTTTCCCTCCACCTTATCCCTCCCTAGAAATATGCTGGGTGACACGACTTTGGAACGTCCCCAGTATACTGAGCTGGCCATCCAAGAGAACCCCCTGAGTGAAAGGAAAATTGGGCACTTACCTTGTGACTGTTCCTTCTGCTGGACAGCCAGCTACGGAGGCTGTAGCTGTTTTAAGAGTCTTCTCAATTGAGAAATTTAGTCTTTTCGGGGAGATCAAGTTTAAATCTCCATCCCTTTATCCAGTGCTTCAGGATTATGTCGAACAGTGGTTTTAGAAAGATGCTTCAATGTTTAGAGGCTGGTTTAGGTCGGGTTGGGAACCGCAGGGGCCAAATGCAGCTCTCGGCAAGTTTTTATCTGGCCCTTGGATCCAGTTCCTACCTCCAACTACTGAAAAACTGAGCTCAAGGGAAGGGAGCAGAGAGGAGGGCCATGCAAACAAGGGTAGGGGGATAGATCCATAATCTGGACCCTCCTTTCCTTGAGTGCATCCCTTAAGCACCCCTGCCCCAACTTCTGTGTGGCCCTTGGAGCTTGTGCAAGCTTTCAGAGTAACCCTTAGGAGGGAAAAGGTTCCCCGCCTCTGGTTTAGGTACTTTGGTATCACCTGAGAGCATTAGGAGGTCAGATCTCCTCAGAGCATGCTCCAAGAGTTGAAGTCTGCTGCCTGCTGGTCCAGAAGGGGATCTAGCCTAGAGTATAGTAGAGAGCTGGCTTTCCTTCTGCATATAATAGTGCAGAGATTGCCAAGTTCAAGATAGTTGGACCAAGAAACTGTTCTCTTATAAAAACCATTGAAGAACAAAATAAAGATGGAGCAACTAAAGAACACTGCCAATTTCCTTAACTTGTGTTAAAGCTTTCTGAGACGAGAGGGTGAGATGGCTTGTAAGTCCTCTGCTTCTCTTCTGTTTGTCTGTGGCGTCTACTGAGGATTTGTCAATGGAAGTAAAAGGGACTCCATATGGATAAGAAATGTTCATCTGAGTTTCAGCTGATTGCACTAGAAAATGCTTGCCCTGCAGCTCAACAGTCGTTCTTACCAGGAATTGTTCCTGATTGGCTCCATCTCTGTTCTTATTTCCTGCAGTCTTGGCCATTTCATCATCCCGTTAACAAAAAGTTTGTTCCAGATTACTACAAAGTAATTGTCAACCCAATGGACCTAGAGACTATCCGCAAGGTGAGTACTTCTAGTCGGGCAACCATTTAACTTATTTGGATTTATAAAATAAATGCCCATCCAACCACCTTGATACAGATGACAAATGATGAATTATCAACCCCAAATACAAAGGGGTTGTAGTTGATCACAAGCTGAACATGAGTCAGCAGTGTGATGCAGCTGCTAGAAAGGCTAATGCAATTTTGGACTCCATTAACAGTAGCGTAGTGTCCAGGTCATGAAAAGTAATAATTCCACTCTATTCTGTGCTGGTCAGAGCTCATCTGGAGTACTGTGTCCAGTTCTGGGCACTGCACTTTAAGAACGACATTGACAAATTGGAACGGGTTCAGAGGAGGGTGACAGAGGGTCAGGAGTCTGGAAACCAAGTCTTATTATTATTATTATTATTATCAAGCATTTATATAGCACCAGCAATGTACCTGGTGCTTTACAAAGTAATTGAACAGACACGGTCCCTGCCCTAGGGCTTACAATCTGAGAGATTGGAGGGGGGGGGAGAAGGGGAACAGAGGGAGAGACAAGGAGTGTAACATTCACAAAGATGCGAGGTCCCAGGTGCACGCGCTTGGCTTGGTTACATCAAGAATGATGGCTAGTTGGTCCATGTGGTAAGGATACGAGCACACAGAGCTCAGGTAACAGATTGTACTGGATGGAGGGTATCAGCAGGAGTTAGGTGAGGGGAGCGAGAAGTGTTGGGGAAGGCAGAGCGGGAGAGGTGGGTCTTGAGGAGGGATTTGAAGGTACGAAGGGAGGGGGCGAGGCAGATGGGGGCAGGGAGGGAGTTCCAGGCGTGGAGAGCAGCTAGGGAGAAGGGATGAAGGTGGTTGGTTGAGCAGGGGAGGCGTGGGAGAGCGAGAGAGGGGAACAGAGGAGGAGCGGAGTTCACGGACTTGAGTACGGAGGGACATTAGTGCAGAGAGGTAGGGGGGAGCAAGGTTGTGAAGAGCTTTATAGGTGAAGACTAGGAGCTTGTGCAGGATTTGTTCAGGAAGGGGGAGCCAGTGAAGAGAGTAGAGGGATGTTGCCAGGTTTTAAGGTAATATTGATTTATTTGGATCCATTTCCTAATTGATAATTAATTAATAATTACGTAGGTTCAAAACCTGGACACACAGCTAAATTATGCTAATACCCAGAGAGATTAAAATGACTACATAAATAAAGAGAAACACATAATTAGTAATAAGAATATAATTGAAAATATTTATGAAAACATAGAAAAACATTTTCTATGGGACAAGACCCCAAAACAGAATAAACCCTTAATAAGTGGTTTATATAAAAGTATTTCAAGGTACATGTTACATGGATAGAATTAAAGTTAAACTTAAGATTGTTTTAAGTATTAAAAGTACAAAGGTTAAAATAATAAACTTAAAACTAGCATAGTTACCCAGGCATACAGGCTTAAGAAAGATGAAGGAAGATCATGTGACCAGAGGATCACCATGGTGACCAAAGAGCACCACGAGAGTGTTCATGGCGTCTAAGGTAACATTTCCTTGGTGACTTACTCTTTTATAAGAAAACTGACGTCACACTCAGGCTAAGTAATTCATATATTATTAACTGCCAATAGCATGGTTGAAAAGGGTTGATGCCTGCATAAAATTATAAATGTATGACAACGTTTGTGGTTAAGATATTGGGGAACTAAAGTCATTACCTCCACCCATGAAACATCCTGTTTTTATAAACTATTTTAAACCTCAATCTTGCAACCCATTTGTGCAACAAAGATGTTCCCTTGAGTGTATGCCTCTACTTCCCTAAATATGAGCTTACTCATATTTTCCTAAGCATTAACTAACAAAGTTAAAAGTTAAGCAGGGGAAAAGTTATCGGAAGACCAAATATGTCCAGGCCTTTATGTCCAAACTAAAGCCAATATGTTCAGACTATAGTCAATCTGTTAAACGTATCTCACATAGGTCAAAACTGAAGGTAACAGGGAGGGGCTGCACATGGTCGAAGCAATAGACGAGGTGGATGATGGGTAGCAGATAAGGACAGATAAGGGGAGAGCGAAGGAGGTTACAGTAATTGAGGCGAGAGATGACCAGGGCATGAACAAGGGTTTTGATAGAGGAGACAGAGAGAAAAGGGCGAATCTTAGCAATGTTATGGAGGGAGAAGCGACAGGATTTGTCAACAGAGTCGATGTAGGGTATAAAAGAAAGGGGTGAGTCAAGGATGAAGCCTAAGCTACGGGCTTGGGGGACGGGAAGGATGGTGACCCCATCGATGAGGATCGACGGGAGAGGAAGGATGAGGGGGGAAGATAAGGAGTTCAGTTTTAGCCGTGTTGAGTTTCAGTTGACGTTGAGACATTCAGGTAGAGATGTCAGAGAGACAGCTGATGAGGTGAGCTTGAACAGATGGAGAGAGAGGGAGTATTGAGAGAGAGAGTTGTGTGTTATCAGCATAGAGGTGATATTGGAAGCCATGGGAGGCAATGCGTTTGCCTAGGGACAGGGTATAGATAGAGGAGAGGGCCCAGGACAGAGCCTTGCGGAACACCAACCGAGAGGGGAAGGGAGGTGAAGTTTGCAAGAGACACATTGACGGAGCAGTCAGAGAGGTGGTAGGAGAACCAGTCGAGGACAGAGCCAAGGGCGTGAAGTAAATCCAGCAAGAGTGAGTGGTCAACCGTATCGAAGGCAGCAGAGAGGTCAAGGAGGACAAGAATGGAATAGAGGCGATTAGATTTAGCCACAAGAAGATAGTTAGTGATCTTAGCGAGAGCAGTTTCAGTAGAGTGAAGGAGGCAAAAGCCAGATTGGAGGGGGTCAAGGGAGGAGTTGGTGGCGAGGAAGTCGAGGCAGCGGGAGTAAGCAACATGTTCAAGAAGCTTGGAAGCAAAAGGAAGGAGTGAGACAGGACGGTAGCTAGAGGGGTCAAGAGTGAACTTTTTGAGGATAGGAGAGAGTGGCGTGCTTGAAGGCGGATGGGAAGGAGCCGGTAGTGTGGGGAGATGTTGATGATGTGCAGGAGGGAAGGGGCGACAGTGAAAGCAATGGAGGTCAGGAGGTGGGAGGGGATGAGGTCAAGTGGAAGGGTTGAAGGAGGAGAGCAGGGAGGAGTTTTCCTCAAGGGAGATAGGAGGGAAGGAGGACAGGAGAGAAGTGGGGGGAGGAGGGAGAGGGGAGGGAGTAGGAAGAGGAGAGAAGTGCGAAGCGATGTCGAGGTGGATCTTGTCTATCTTGGAGGTGAAGAAGGAAGCAAGATTCTGAGCAGAAAGGGAAGAGGGAGGAGGAGGACGGGGGCTTGAGGAGGGAGTCAAAGGTGGAGAAAAGGCGATGAGGGTCCTGAGAACAGGACTCAATGGGGGAGGTGTAGTAATTCTGTCTAGTGAGGGAGACAGCAGAAGTAAGGGAGAAGAGACAGAATTTGAAGTGAAGGAAGTCGGCATATGAGTGGGATTTGCGCCAAAGGCATTCAGCAGCACAGGTGCAGGAGCGGAGGTGGCAGATATTGGGGGTGAGCCAAGGATGGGGGTTGTGGGAGCGGGCAGGGTGGGAGGAGAGGGGGGCAAAGGGAGTAAAGGGTGAAGGAGAGAGGCACTGAAAGCAGAAATGGCAGAGTCGGGAGGAGGAGGAGAAGACTGAGGGGAGAAGGGGGGAGAGAGAGGAGACAAAGTCCAGGGGGTTAATGGCCTGCAGATCATGGAAGGGGCGTGGGGCCAGGCAAGAGGAGGGGGGACAGTGGAAGACATTGAAAGAGGCAAGGAAGTGGTCAGAGATGGGATGAGGATCGAAGGAGAGATCGGAGACAGAGCAGTTCCTAGAGAAGATGAGGTCAAGAGAATGGCCATTAGCGTCGGTGGGGGAGTTGGTCCAAAGGTGGAGGTTGAAGGAGGAGGCTAGTGAGAGGAAGTGAGAGATGGAGGGCTGGGAAGGGACATCAACGAGAATGTTGAAGTCACCGAGGATGAGAGTGGGGGTATCGTCGGAGAGGAAGAAAGTGAGCCAGGACTCAAATTCAGAGAGAAAGGAAGAGAGAGAGCCAGGGGGGCGGTAGATGACAGCGACGCGGAGATGGAGGGGGGAGTAGAGGCGCACAGAGTGAGCCTCAAAGGAAGGGAAGGAGAGAGAGGGGGGAGGAGAAAGTGGTTGGAATTGACAGGAGTTAGTGAGGAGGAGGCCCACGCCACCACCCCGGCCTTCGGGGCGTGGCTGGTGAGAAAAGGAGAGACCCCCAAAGGAGAGGGTAGCTGGGGTGACAGAGTCGGAGGGGGAGATCCAAGTTTCAGTAAGGGCAAGGAGCTGGAGGGAGTGGGAGAGGAAGAGATCATGGATGTAGGGTGCTTTATTGGCAGAGGAGCGACAGTTCCAAAGGGAGCAGGAGAATGGGAGCTGATCAGGGGGAAGGCAGGGAATGGGGATAAGATTGGGAGAAAGGGGGCGGCAGGGCAGGTGAGAGATGGGGAGGGTGGGGGAGGAGCAGGGGGGGAAGGTAGCCAACGGGGAGCAGGAAGTGTGAGGAGGTTGGAGAGAAGTGATGGGCTGGGAGGGAGGAAGGAGCAGGGGGAAAAGAAGTAGAGGAAGGAATTGATGGGGGGAGAAGGAGGGAACGGGAAGGCGAGAGATTAGGGCAGGCATGATGGTGGGGAAGATCAGTAATAGAGAAGAGACAGAGAAGAACGAGGTGGAGAGTGGCTGATCTACTGGCCACCGAGGAGCCACCAGGTGGCAGAAGTACCGTTAGGCTAACCCTTACCTGCTGTTGTAGTATTCTGCTGGTGAGTGATCTTATGGTGCGCACCGTAAAGCGCACGCCTTTTGGCCTGCTGGTCGCTTATGAGGAAAGGTTGGAGGAGTTGGGTATGTTTAGCCCAGAGAAGAGAAGACTAAGGGGAGACACGTTAGTCGCCTTCAAATATCTGAAGGGCTGTCGCATAGAAGAGGAAACAGACTTGTTCTTGGTTGCTCCTGAGGGCAGGACTAGAACCACTGGGCTCAAATTACAAGGAAGCAGATTTTGACTAAACATTAGGAAGAACTTCCTAACGGTAAGAGCTGTTTGACAGCGGAACAGACACTGCCTAGGGTGGAGGGTTTCAAACAGAGGCTGGATGCCGTCTGTCGGGGAGGATTCCCTGCATTGAGCAGGGGGTTGGACTAGATGACCTCTGATCTCCCTTTCAACTCTTAAGATTCTATGAATTGAACCCCTTACTCCAAAATCCTCTCACCATCGAATCCTTTTCTCCAGAATATCTCCAAACACAAGTATCAGAACAGAGAGGTCTTTCTGGATGATGTGAACCTAATCCTTACGAACAGCATTAAATACAATGGTGAGTAATGCTAATGAGGTTGCTATTCATCTTTGTTTGGGCATCCGATTGACTAGGATTGTGGTCATGTGGAAAACATCTGTGTAGTTTGAGCTTCGTTCTATTGAGTGTACTATCCTGCGCACTTGAAGTTGTGTTTTACTCCAGAATGATCGTTCTTTAGTCGGTGTAAGTAGCAGAACGCTCTGGACATTCTTTGGTTACCTTTCCCTATACAGTTGCCTATGGAAGCAGCTGAAATTCTTAGCATTGTGGTGCCGTACATCTCCCCTTGTATAATGCCTAGAACTCTCCCAGACTCGGTCTGCTGGCTGTGTCCCCTAGTGTTGCTGAGTGGGGAGATCTGGCCAACAGACCTTGCCTTGCCTGCTGCTGGCATCCCTTCCCCACTATTCCTGCAGTCTGAGCAACCCAGCCAGAGTTGAGTGTTGGCTGGAGCTAAATACAAAGGATAGGGAAGGATGCTTAGGACTGAACTGGTTGCATCCTGTCTCCGAGCTGCATCAGGGCCGTTACTTGTTATTTCAATTTCTCTCCCCGTCTTACCCGTAGGCTCATTTCAACTTACTAACTTCTTATTTTTTACACTGTTTTAGTAACCCCTTTTGTGCTTTTTTAAACTTAAATGTTTTGTGAGCCACCCCGAGCTGCCGTAGGGCTTGAGGGAGCGGGATATAAATTTTTAAATAAATAAATAAATAAATAAATATTAATGTCTAACCATTATGGTGTAGAGTAGCGGATAAGGTTCTGGACTTGGACCTGGGAAGCCAGGGTTCGAATCCTGCCCTAAACATGAGCTCACTGGGGTGGCCTTGGGCAAGTCACAACCTCTCAGCCTCAGTCCCCCCCATCTGTAAAACGGACGTGTGTGTGTCCCTTGTCCATCTTTGATTGTAAGCCCACTCGGCAGGCAGGGACCTGTCTCCAAAAATCTGTGACTGTGAAGCACTGCGCATGCCTAGTAGTGCTATAGAAATGGTCAGTAGTAGTATTAACCTTCTCAACTAGTAAACCTAACCACCCTGTGAGGCAGGTTAGGCTAAGAGACTAGCCCAAGGTCATTCATTGAGTTCATGGCTAAGGTGGGACTTGAACCAGGACCCACCCCCCTACAACTCTGTGCCAGTGCTGCACCCTTAACCGCTACACTAATTTCTTCAGGAAATTAAGAGCCTGATGCTTGATCACTTGACATCTCAAGTTGTCAACAGTGTGCTGAAGAATGTACTCTGATGGTGGGTGGGTGGGTGGGACTATGGAGCCCACTAAGTTAGCCCCTTATTGCCTTTGTAAGGTATATTCACCCTGGAAGAGGGCATCATGGGAATTGACCTTTTTTGTGCCTCTGTTAACCCAGTGTGTGTTCAGATTTGTGGATGGTTCTCATTGCAGGGCCTGATAGTCAGTACACAAAAACTGCACAGGAGATTGTGAACATCTGTTACCAGACACTGGCTGAGGTATGTGGTCTAATAGGTTCATTCTGAGACCCATCACAACAGCTCCTAGCTTTCTGCACCTTGGACAAACTCCTTTATCTTTGTTTCTTAGTATGATGAGCACTTGACCCAGCTGGAGCGAGACATCTCTACCGCTAAGGAAGCAGCATTGGAGGAGGCAGATCTGGAGAGCCTGGATCCAATGACTCCGGGACCCTATACACCTCAGGTGAGCGTGTCAAAGCCCCATTTTTCTACTCTTGAGTTTGTAACTAGATGTTTGGTCCAGAGGGAAACTACAGACCAGTAAGCTTGACGTCTGTGCTGGGCAAAATGGTGGAAACTATCATTAAGAATAGAATGACAGGGCATGTTGATAAACATGCATTTAACAAAGGTAAGTCATGCCTCACTAACCTGTTGGAATTCTTTGAGGGTGTAAATAAGCACGTGGACAAGGGAGACCCGGTAGATATAGTGTACCTGGATTTTCAGAAAGCATTTGATAAGGTCCCACGTAAGAGTCTTGCGAAAATTAAAAAGTCATGGGATAGGAGGTAGTGTCTTACTATGGATCAGTAACTGGTTAAAGGATAGGAAGCAAAGAGTAGGACTGAATGGTCAGTTTTCACAATGGAGAGATGTAAAAAGTGGTGTGCCCCAGGGATCTGTATTGGGACCGGTGCTGTTTAATGTATT
>QEPC01004145.1:468433-493007 GCA_003113815.1 Sphenodon punctatus | reverse complement strand
TAAATAAATAAATAAATAAATATTAATGTCTAACCATTATGGTGTAGAGTAGCGGATAAGGTTCTGGACTTGGACCTGGGAAGCCAGGGTTCGAATCCTGCCCTAAACATGAGCTCACTGGGGTGGCCTTGGGCAAGTCACAACCTCTCAGCCTCAGTCCCCCCCATCTGTAAAACGGACGTGTGTGTGTCCCTTGTCCATCTTTGATTGTAAGCCCACTCGGCAGGCAGGGACCTGTCTCCAAAAATCTGTGACTGTGAAGCACTGCGCATGCCTAGTAGTGCTATAGAAATGGTCAGTAGTAGTATTAACCTTCTCAACTAGTAAACCTAACCACCCTGTGAGGCAGGTTAGGCTAAGAGACTAGCCCAAGGTCATTCATTGAGTTCATGGCTAAGGTGGGACTTGAACCAGGACCCACCCCCCTACAACTCTGTGCCAGTGCTGCACCCTTAACCGCTACACTAATTTCTTCAGGAAATTAAGAGCCTGATGCTTGATCACTTGACATCTCAAGTTGTCAACAGTGTGCTGAAGAATGTACTCTGATGGTGGGTGGGTGGGTGGGACTATGGAGCCCACTAAGTTAGCCCCTTATTGCCTTTGTAAGGTATATTCACCCTGGAAGAGGGCATCATGGGAATTGACCTTTTTTGTGCCTCTGTTAACCCAGTGTGTGTTCAGATTTGTGGATGGTTCTCATTGCAGGGCCTGATAGTCAGTACACAAAAACTGCACAGGAGATTGTGAACATCTGTTACCAGACACTGGCTGAGGTATGTGGTCTAATAGGTTCATTCTGAGACCCATCACAACAGCTCCTAGCTTTCTGCACCTTGGACAAACTCCTTTATCTTTGTTTCTTAGTATGATGAGCACTTGACCCAGCTGGAGCGAGACATCTCTACCGCTAAGGAAGCAGCATTGGAGGAGGCAGATCTGGAGAGCCTGGATCCAATGACTCCGGGACCCTATACACCTCAGGTGAGCGTGTCAAAGCCCCATTTTTCTACTCTTGAGTTTGTAACTAGATGTTTGGTCCAGAGGGAAACTACAGACCAGTAAGCTTGACGTCTGTGCTGGGCAAAATGGTGGAAACTATCATTAAGAATAGAATGACAGGGCATGTTGATAAACATGCATTTAACAAAGGTAAGTCATGCCTCACTAACCTGTTGGAATTCTTTGAGGGTGTAAATAAGCACGTGGACAAGGGAGACCCGGTAGATATAGTGTACCTGGATTTTCAGAAAGCATTTGATAAGGTCCCACGTAAGAGTCTTGAGAAAATTAAAAAGTCATGGGATAGGAGGTAGTGTCTTACTATGGATCAGTAACTGGTTAAAGGATAGGAAGCAAAGAGTAGGACTGAATGGTCAGTTTTCACAATGGAGAGATGTAAAAAGGGGTGTGCCCCAGGGATCTGTATTGGGACCGGTGCTGTTTAATGTATTCATTAATGATCTGGAAAAGGGCATTAAGAGCCAGGGGATCAAATTTACAGATGACACCAAGTTATTCAAGGTAGTGCAACAGGATCTTATGAAACTGGGTGCCTGGGCATCTAAATGGCAGATGAGATTTAATGTGGACACGTGCAAAGTGATGCACATTGGGAAAAATAACCCAAACTGTGACTACACAATGCTGGGTACTAAGCTAGGAGTTACCACTCAGGAAAAGTATCTGGGAGTGATTGTGGACAATACACTGAAATCCTCAGCGCAGTGCACAGCAGCAGTTAAAAAAGCAAACAGAAGGGTTAGGAGTTATTTAAAAAATGGATAGAGAATAAAGCTGAGGATGTCATAATGCCTCTATACAAATCAGTGGTACGACTGCACCTGGAATAGTGTGTGCAGTTCTGGTCGCCCCACCTCAAAGTCACAGCTGAACCAGAAAAGGTTCAGAGAAGGGCAACGAGCGATAAAGGGTATGGAACGGCTTCCGTACAAAGAGAGACTTGACAAGCTGGGTCTCTTCAGCTTATAGAAGAGAAGACTCAGAGGGGACATGATAAAGGTTTATAAGATCTTGAGTGGTGTGGAATGAGTAGATGGGGAACGGCTATTTACCCTCTCAAATAGCACTAGAACTAGGGGACACGCCATGAAACTAGCTGCCGGCAGATTTAAAACAAATAAAAGGAAGTACTTTTTCACTGAAGGCATAATTAACTCATGGAATTTGTTACCAGAGGACGTTGTCAAGGCCGGTATGGTAGCTGGGTTTAAAAAAAGGCCTGGATAAGTTCTTGGAGTCTAGGTCCATTAATGGCTATTAGCCAAGTAGTTTACGGGATGAACTTACTGTCGGGAGCTGGGAGTGAACAGGGAATGGATTACCCATTGTGACTGTTGGTTCTCCCTGGGGGTCCTCCTGGACGGCCAGCCTTAACAGTAGGGTAGATCCCGCCACTGTCCAGTAGGAGGCAGACATAACGATTTTCACCTGGAGACTCAGGGATCTTCCTTGCTCCAGTTGTTTGTCTGCCTTCGAGTCAGTAGGAAGCAGGCGAGCTGCCTCCTTGAAGAATCTGGCAGCTAAAAAAAGGAAAAACAAAGAAAAGAAATGTTAAAGGAGCTCTAGGTGCCAGGGGTGGAGAAATTCCCCCCCCTGTTCACCCTACCCCTTCCCCTGTGAGGGGGTAGTGAGCCCACACCGAGACCCTTCCCTTTCCTACGGGCAGGGGGGTCCCAAAGAGCGGAGGGGCACATCCTGCCTGGAGGGGGGTGCAACCCTAATCGGGATCTCCCGACCCGCTGGCCCCCAGGAGCAAACAGCCCCCGCCCCGGCAGGCAGCCCGGCTAGGCTGAGAACGGATTGCGCAACCACTTCCAGGTAGGGAATGAGCGCTCTGGGGGAAGGGCTGACACCGGGGGCCTCGAGGGACGTTTTCCCTTCTTCTCCTCTCCCCCACCCCCCAAAGGCCGTCCGGTCTCCGGCTAAAGAGGGTGGAGCCGCCAGCACTCCGAAAGTGCTGGGTGCCACCGCCGCCGGTCATAGTGTTTTTTCGGCACGAGGGGATCACTCCTCCCATGCCGCGATAGGAGAGAGGCAGCCTTTTTCTCCATCTCTTGGTGCGGCCAGGCCCGGAGCAGCATAATGGCGGCCAGAAAAAGATCAGCGGCCACAGAAGCAGCATCTTCAGAGGAGTGAGGGAGGTCTGTTAGCCCCACGCGTCCCCCTCCTCCGCCCCCTCCCCAGGACCCCCACATGATGGTCCTGCAGCAGATCCTGGCAGAGCTCCAGCGATCTCGCTCCCCCCAAAGGAAAAAGGGATCAGCCTATAAGGGCAGTTCCAAGGGGGCAGGAAAGGGAAAGGCTCCCAGGCCCAAGCGCCCACACAGGGCGGCTCAGCCCCTGGATTCACCATCCTCTGAAGAGGAAAACTCAGAGGAGGTTAGGTCTGTAACCTCCTCAGATGAAGGGGGGTGCAAAAGGAAGAAACAGCCCCATAAGCAGAGCAGGGAGAGATCCTCCACTGTAAATTCTGAGGAGGAGGAGGAAGAGGAGGCCCAAGACCTTGAGGGGGGGGAGATGAGGAACTAGATTCAGGAGAGGAAGTAGTCTCCTCTCCTCCAGAATAAGGGGAGCTTGAGGACACTGAGATAGAGGCCTCAACTGACCCAGATATTCAGTTCCCCATAAAATACAGGGACCAGATTATGGAGCAGGTGGTCAGAGCACTCAAACTGCAACAAAAGAAGGAGAAAAATGAATCCTCAGACTCCTCAGAGGAGGAGGGAGGGGCAAGGGAGTACATACCCAGGGCCAAGACCAGAGACAAGGGTATGGTTCTGGATAAGGCGTATGAAGGAATCCTAAAAAAGGAATGGCAACAGCCTAACAAATTGTTCAAGCTGAACAAGGCACAACACTCCTTATATTCCTTAACCAAGCGTAAGGAAGCGCTGATGGCCATACCAAAAGTGGAAGCAGCAGCCGCATCCCTGGCACGAAATTCGGTGTTCCCCACAGAGGGAGAGGTGTTCCCTCGTGATCCCACAGATAAGGGGATAGAATGCAATCTGAGAAGAAATTTCGAACAGTCAGTGGCAGTATTAAAGATGGCAACCCTAACATCTTATTTCGCCAGAGCACTGATGACCTGGGTCAAGAGAGCCAGGAACCCCAAGGTCTCGATGAAAATGACCAGGATCTTGTCCACCAGGATTCAGCTGGCATACGCATTCATCGCAGACTCCTCCACTGACATGCTGCAATGGACAGCCAGAGCAATGGCGTCAAACGTAGCAGCAAGGCGCCGCCTATGACTTCGCTCATGGAAAGGGGACCCCACGGCTAAAAACACCTTGGTGGGGGGCGCCTTCCAGGGCTCAAAGCTTTTTGGGGTGTGCTTGGATAAAGTTCTGACCGAGGCCGCGAACAAGTCGAAGAAACAGACTCTCCAAAGTGTAGGCATCATGAAGAAAAATTTTCGTCCCTACAACGCGTGCCAAAGTCAGGGAAGCACCAGACGCCCGTTCTTCCCTAATAGAGGACACCAAAACAAATACAGACCAAAGTGGAACAAGCAAAAAGGTCAAAATCCCAGAAACAAGCAGCACCAGGAGCGCAACAAATCAGACTCCTGACTACCAGACCATCCCGATGCAACAAAGCCTAGGGGGCAGGCTTCAAAGATTTGCTCTCACATGGGAAAGCACCATTCAAGACTCATGGGTCATTCAAACAATTCAGAAGGGGTATTCTATAGAATTCGACCGTTACCCCAAAAACTTCTATTATGTCTCTACAAGATCAAAAAGCCCCCCAAAACACAGGGCCATGGTCACAGAAATCGAAAGGCTGTTCACAATCGGGGCCATCGAGCAAGTCCCTCTAAACCAGCAGGGGGCAGGGCTATAATCGAACCTCTTCTTAGTACCGAAGAAGGCGAACGAATGGAGAGCCATGCTCGATTTAAAACATCTGAACAAATGCATAAAGGTGAGAAAATTCAAAATGGAGACCCTGCAGTCTATCAGGGTAGCCATAAACAAGGACGAGTGGCTGACATCAGTGGACCTCAAGGAGGCCTACTTACATGTACCCATACTGTAGAATCACAGACAATGGCTGAGATTCACATACGAGCACCGTCACTGGCAGTACAAGGCCCTCCCATTTGGCCTATCCACAGCCCCCCGGACATTCACCAAGATCTTGATCCCGCTTGTGGCGAACCTAAGGAAGGAGGGGATCAAGATTCATCATACCTGGACGATATACTGGTGCACTCACCATCTTACGAGCAAGCAACGAAGAACACCTCCAGGGTAATAGCCTATTTGCAGGAACACGGATTCTTGATAAATTTCAAGAAGAGTCATCTAAAACCAGTACAATCCCTCGAACATCTGGGGGTGATAATAGACACTTGCTCATACAAGATTTCTCTGTCTTCAGAGACAGCGGAACCTTCTAGATCTCATCCGACGGATAGTCCCGAGACGCAAGTCCCGATTGAAGGAGCTGGCCAGTCTTCTAGGAAGCATGATCTCCTGCATGGGAATCGTGAGATGGGCCAGATTGCACACCAGGCCACTACAGCAACTTCTGAGGCCCTGGCAGGATCAACTCACACAAGGGGAAAATCCCTGGGTGACTGTACCGGAGATAACCAAGAACTACTTCCAGTGGTGGTCTCACAAGGGGGGAGACTCAGTGCAGGAATCCCTATGATGGACCCAGACAGAATCACAATTACAACGGACGCGAGTCTCCGTGGATGGGGAGCGCACGCACTGAACAGAGCCATTCAAGGGAAATGGCTGTCATGGGAAAAGAGACACCATATAAACTGGTTAGAACTGAGAGCAGTTTACCTAGCACTGAGAGAGCTCGCCCCATGGATCGAGGGAAAACATGTAGCTGTGTACACAGACAACACAGTAGCAAAAGCGTACGTAAATCACCAGGGAGGATCAAGATCAGTAGCCCTCCATCAGCAAGCAGCGCTCCTAATCAGGTGGGCGGAGAAACACCTGAGATCCATCAGAGCCATACACATCCCAGGCATAAGGAATATACAAGCAGACTGGTTGAGCAGGGAGACGATGGACCCGGGGGAATGGTCGCTACACCCAGCGACGTTCCAAGCCATAGTCGAAACATTCGGAATGCCGATAATGGATCTCTTTGCTTCACCATCCAACGCAAAGACAAAAAGATTCATAACCAGATTTCCTCATCCTCAAGCAGAGGACTTCGATGCCATGAATCCCAGGTGGCCGACAGGTCGTCTATACACCTTCCCGTCCTTTCCTCTGATCCACAGAACAATAGCAAAGGCCAAGAGGGAGGGTGCAGAGCTGATCCTAATCACTCCGTACTGGCCACGACGACCCTGGTTTGCAGACCTGTTAGACCTAGCACTGGAACATCCATTCAGCCTCCCGTACAGACTGGACATACTGTCACAGGGACCAATCCTTCACAGGGACTCATCAGGACTAAATCTAACAGCGTGGAGATTGAGAGGGAAGTCTTTAGTCAGCTAGGCTACTCTCAAAAAGTCCAAAATACTATGCTCCAGTCTAGGCGACCGGCAATCGTACGTATTTACCAAGGCACATGGGCTCGCTTCGCAGGCTGGTGCCAGGAGAAGGGTCTGAGACCAGACAAGGCCTCTGCCAAGACAACTTTGGAATTTTTACAGTTGGGCTTAGACAGAGGCCTAAAGCCCAACACCTTGAATAGACAGATGGCAGCCATAGGGAGTGTAATTGGCACAGTGAGGGGAGAAAGAGTTAGCAGGCACCCTCACATCGTTCGTTTTCTGAAAGCCACAAAAATTATTTCACCTCCGGTTAAACATAGTTTCCCTACATGGGACTTGAATTTAACCTTAAAGGCTCTGACTGGCGTTCCTTTTGAACCTCTAGACAAGGTATCGCTGTTCTATTTGTCCCTAAAGACGGCCTTCTTAATAGGGATTACAACAGCTAGGAGGATTTCAGAGCTGGGGGCACTATCTATAGAACCACACCTGTGTGAGTTTAGGGAATCATCAGTTTGCCTCAAACTAGACCCTTCTTTTATCCCCAAGGTAAATTCAGCATTCCACAGGGAACAAGAAATCATTCTTCCTTCCTTTTGTCCGGACCCTGTTCATCCGAGGAAATTTTTTTGGCACACTCTGGACGTTACCAGGGCCCTTAGAATATATTTAAAACGCACAGCCTCCTTTAGACGATCCTCGGCATTATTCATATCCTACGGGGTACAGAATAAAGGAAAGAAGGCCTCTAAGGCTACAATAGCAAAATGGTTATCTCTATGCATTAAAGAGGCATATTCAGCATGGGGTAAGGTTCCTCCAAAGGGTATTTTTGCCCACTCTTTAAGGGGGACTGCGACTTCGCAAGCATTCAGACATGCGGCGGCGTATGGAGAAATATGTAGGGCAGCGACATGGGCCTCCC
This sequence comes from Sphenodon punctatus, assembly GCA_003113815.1. Taxonomy (NCBI): domain Eukaryota; kingdom Metazoa; phylum Chordata; class Lepidosauria; order Sphenodontia; family Sphenodontidae; genus Sphenodon; species Sphenodon punctatus. Next base: position 485,577 of record QEPC01004145.1, on the reverse strand, counting down.
TACATACTTTCACGAGGCACTATAAATTGCCCTTACATGAATCTGCTGAAGCAGCTTTTGGGAGAAGGGTACTACAAGCTGTTCTATAAGCATTAGAGGAACAGTATCAGTATCTCTTCATATCTGCCTCCCTTTAAATTCAGGAAACCTGTGGGATGCCGCTTGGGAAAGTCCCTACTGTTAAGGCTGGCCGTCCAGGAGGACCCCCCAGGGAGAAAGGAAAATTGGGTACTTACCTCCTGAATTTTCCTTCTACTTGGGGTTCTCCTGGACGGCCAAACCCACCCGGAATGAAGAATAATTCAGGGAGGGCAAAAAACTTTCAAGAAATTTAAATAATTAAATAAATAAGGGGTTCCTTGTTAGAAAGGTTTATGCGGAATTTTGCTGGTTGCCTAGACTGTCATAGGTTATGAAAGACTGGCAACTCAGACTCCATTTTCTCTGGTTTTCGCAACAAGTACTTGACTGACCATATATCCAGTTGTTGTTACAGTTAATAGAAGTTCGTAAGACAGTTCAGAAGGCTGAGATACTCTGGAGCAAGGAAGATCCCTGAATCTCCAGGTGAAAATCGTTATGTCTGCCTCCTACTGGACAGTGCGGGATCTACCCTACTGTTAAGGCTGGCTGTCCAGGAGGACCCCCAGTAGAAGGAAAATTCAGGCGGTAAGTGCCCAATTTTCCTTTCTTCTCCCATGCGATTGAGATTGGCCGCTGTTGGAGACAGGATGCTGGGCTTGATGGACCCTTGGTCTGACTCATGGCACTTCTTATGTTCTTATGTCTTGGAACTTATAGGAGTGGCCACTCTGTACCCCCAAAAAGTGTACCACAAAAATGGTATCTCCCCCCAAAAAATCCTTACTCAAGGAGTAAGGGATCGCTGCACATTTCCCAGTCAGAAAGCCACGACAGGCAGTATCCAAGTTAACACCTTTATTGCCCTGCCGAATTAGCGTACACACTACTACCAAAAGCACGCAGAGATGCAAGTTAATTGTAAAGTTCTCAACACGTGGAGTCAGTCAGAACCCAAACAGTTGGCCAGGTCGTAGAGTCCCACTGGGGAGTTTCAAGCTTGCTTCTATCTGCGCAGGGAAGCTTGTGCAGTTCTGCATTGGAAAAGGGCTCTGAAATACTCCGCCTTTCCAGGTCTCAGACCTCTATTTTTATACCTCTTTCAGCTAAAATGTCTAGTTTGCTTGATGACCCCTCCCAGCTGTCAGGTGGTTCTCAATCCTGATTCCTCCAAGATATCTCTGAGCCCTCCAAGGCCAAAACTTAGTCCCTGTAAGTTAGAGATGTGCACATTCTTAACTGAGTAACTCCTGGGTCATGGTGCTCCCAAACACCTGTCAAATAACTGTTCTCTCCCCAGGTACCTCCTTCAACAATTTAACAGGAGGTTTTATTTGCATGGCCTTCGAAATGTAATGGGATGCAATTTAGCAAAAAGGTTTTACTTTTATCCTTTTAGTTTATGTATTAACCCTTCTTTAACCTGGTTGTGAGCAGTCGTCTTACAGATATTTCTGCTTTGAATTATCAGATCCCGATATTCCAAGTATTGTAAGCACTTGTATCGCGCCAGCTGTGTACCTGGCGCTTTACAGAACAATGAGATGGACGCGGTTAGGGTTACAATCTGAAAGACTCGGAGGGGGGGGACAAGGAGAGGGGACATAGGGAGAGACAAGGGATTCTTCTTTCTACACACTATTTCCACTATATTTTTATGGTTTTGCTTATTAAAGCTGTCCTTATGTTTGGATCGGGCCAATTTTAGGCTACAACTGAAAATGGCAGAAACCAATTGAGGCACCTCTCTTGCCAGTGGCCCAGGGAAATAGCAAGTCTTTGCTTCTAGTTCTTCCAACCTGGAAACCCAGATTCTGCGAGCAGAATAATTTCTGCAAGTTTTGTATGCAAATGAATTTTTCAACTTGCTACTCTATCGATTTTGAACATTTCCTATCTTACACCTCTAACTTCTGGAGTTTGTTGCTAGATGTGGTCAAGGCCAGTAGTATAGCTGGGTTTAAAAAAGGATTGTATCAGTTCTTGGAAGGTAGGTCTGTTCATGGCTATTGGCCGGGTAAGTTTCAGGGATGTAGCCTCTGACTGGGGAGCTGAGAGTGAACAACAGGGAAGGGGTCGCCCCGACATTGGGACCTGGTGGGGACTTCTCCCAAGCGACTGAGATTGGCCGCTGTTGGGAGACAGGATGCTGGGCTCGATGGATCATTGGTCTGACCTAGTCTGGCACTGACTCTGTTCTTACAAAACCTCACAAAATACCACACAGACTTATCAGTGGCTGGTGGGTTTTCTCTCTTGCAGGGGGTGGGTTGTGAGTTGCTTCTCTTCAGTAACTGTAGCATAGGACCCTATTTCCCTGGGCTGTATACCTGCTGGCACCCCGTTGGCTAGCTTAGCATGTTTCTCACTCAGCTGGAAGAACAATTTTTGAAATTTTGTCAATATCCCATTGCTCCCAGTGCGTGCAATATTGGTGATTGTAGCATGTTCTTAGGGGATTTGCTTGGTTTAGTTTGGATGTGCTATAAACCATTCGTTCCAAGAAAATGAGCTGTAAATATCAAGCAGGTATTAGATCCATTGCATTTAAGGTCCCAACCTGTATCTCTTCCCCCTCCTTGTCCATGTTGTCTTCATTGTTGTTGTTAGCATTTATATAGCACCAGCGATGTACCTGGCGGTTACAAAGAACAAGATAGACATGGTCTCTGCCCGGGAGCTTACAATCTAAAGACGGGAAGAGGGAACAGAGGGAGAGACAAGGGATGTGACATTGATGAGGATGTGAGAGCTCAGGTACGCGTTCTTGGCTTGGTTACACTCTATTGGGAGTTTGCCGATCACAGGTGGGCATCTAGTCACAGGTCTTCTTTTTTTTTTTTAAAAAAAGGCTGAGGCTTCTCAAAAGTAGCTGTTGAGCAAATCTGCTGCCTTTGCATCATCTGTTGCCACCAGATCTTCTTTATTGAGCAGTGGACCTACACTTACTTGCTTTTAACTTATTGGTGAGCCCCTTCTTGTTTCTGACCCCTTTTGCTAGCTGGAGCTCACTATGTGCCTCTGCCTTCCTCATTGTGTGCTGTAACTTGGTACTTGCCCCTAACGGCACCGAGTCCTTCCATTCATTTCTTTTTTGGTTTTCAGGTCATTCAAAAGAGCTTTCTGCAAGATGGCCTCTTTCTGTTCTCCCCATCTTTCCTCTACAGACATGACTTGCAACAGTTGTTGTTCTAGTATCGCTTCTCCTAAACTGCCAGCCTGCCTGGACACCCCTTCCCCTTACTTTTTCTTACTGTTAAATTGGGCTTACCAGCTCTCGGACTTTTATTTTTTGTTTCATTTATATTTGTGTATTTAAATTTCTGCCTTGCCTTTCCCACAAGGCTCAGGGTGGATTACGTCATTAAAAACACAACATACGGGGGGTCGACTGGGCATGCGCGAATAGCCAGACGCGCGCGGCTGAGCTCCCTCCAAACCCGATGCCTTAAAAACTCCTAAAAGACTCTACTAGCCACAGCAGACGGAAAAATCTTGCAGCCACAAATAGCGAAGCAAAGGTATGACCTTTGGAAAAAAAAAAAAGAGTTAGACACCACAATTGAAAAATATTGCCTGCTGCGCCGTAGCGCAAGGTAGGGGGAGGCCATACTTCTAAAATGGCAGAGGCGCTGACGCGGGAAACCCCGGGAGACCCAGGGGATATATCTGTGCTGCCCCAAGTTGTAGATTTGTTCAGGGCCATTAAAGAGGATCTGCAAGAGAACAAGGAGGGGATTGCTGCCATTAAAAAAAGTCTGGGGGAGATTAAAATGCAAATGGAAACTGCAAATAAGAGGATAGAAGAAGTGGAGCTGAGGGTGAGCGAACAAGAAGACAGAGGGAATCAAACGGTGCAGAGGGTCACTAAAACGGAGGCAGAAATTCATCAGCTGCAAAATCAACTGGAAGATCTAGAAAATAGATCTCGCAGGAACAATCTGCGCTTCATGGGGGTTCCTGAGGGCTCAGAAAAAAATGGAATGGGGGACCTGGTGCAGAAGGTTTTGAAAGAAATATTTCCAGACAAACAAGAGTTGTGCACAGCAGAGATAGAAAGGGCCCACAGGTCTCTCCGCCCCAAACCCAAAGAACAGGACCCACCAAGAGCCATAATAATAAAATTCCTCCGCTCACAGGAAAAAGAAGAAATTTTAAAAGCTGCCAGAACACAGAAAGAACTAAGATACCAAGGTGAAAAAATCTCTATTTTCCCAGACTTAGCTTTTGAGACTGTAAAAAAAAGAAAGGAATGGAAAAAGCAAATAGAAGAATTAAATAAAATGGGAGTTAGAGCGCAAATATTCTACCCGGCAAAGCTTTCCTTTGTACATCAGGGAAAGAGAAGATACTTCTCACAACAAGAAGAGCTACAAAGATTTGTGGAAAAAAATCTTAAGAACAATGTCTAAAGTCAGTGAAAATCATAAGGCATCTAGCAGTAAAATATAATGTGGCTGTAAAAGATTAAAGGTAAAAGGTGAAAGGTAAAATATATAAATGTCAAATGAAAAATAGATTAATAACTTTAAGACAATTTGTGGTAATGTAAAGCAGTGGCAAAGGGTTGGGAGGGAGGAGAGAGCCCCTACGACACGTACTCCATATAGGGGACCCCCGAAGGAAGTGGATCTAATAGTTTATTAGGGGATGGTGGGGAAGTTTAATAAGGAAGGGTATGAGTTGGTTGGAAAGGTTGGGTTAGGGTGGGGGCTGTTTAAAGTTAATGTTAATGGGAAGGAATTTGAATGTTTTAAAAAAATAAAAGACAAGGTGAATAAAACAAAATACTGGATCAAAAAGAGTTAAGAACCCAGCTACGCTAAAAGTGCAATGCAGCACTACATAACCAGAAAAGAACAAGGTGAAAATAAAAAAAAGGTAATAGGGAAAGCAAAGGAAAAGGATGGATAAGTTGAAAATAATCTCATTTAACGTATGTGGACTAAATAACCCCATTAAAAGAAGGAGAGTTTGGCAATTCCTTAAAAAATTTGGCCCACAAATATTTGCAATTCAAGAATCACATCTTGTGAAACAAGATAATAAAAGGTTTAATAATAAAGAATATAATCTGTACTATGCGAATGGGGAAAGGAAAAAGGCTGGGGTGGTAATAGGGATTGCGAAAAATTTAAAAATGAACATAACAAAAGTAGAAAAAGATATGCAAGAAGGTTACTAATATTAACAGGGCACATAGGCACAGAAAAGTACACTATAGCAACATTATACGCCCCGAATAACAACACAAGGGCTTTTTTATGAGAGACAATATCAAAAATAACCAATAAAGCAGAGGGCAGAGCTATAATTACTGGTGACTTTAACGCCCCACTCACAGCTCTAGATTTGTATACAAAGGCAAAATTAAATAAGCAACAGGAAAAAATAGTGCAAACAATAGAGGAACATCAATGGAAAGAAATCTGGAGAATGTTCCATCCCAATAGTCAAGATTTCACATTTTACTCGAGCCCGCACAAAATATCCTCAAAAATAGATCATATTTTGGGAAACAAGGAGATCATACCATACTGTGACAAAGCTTACATTCAAATTATACCGTTCTCAGATCATAGTGCGGTAGTGGTAGAAATAAACGCAAGTTTAAATAAGACTGACCGTAGACATGAATGGAAGTTGAAAAAATTTTATTTGGAAAATCAATGGGTACAGAATCAAATACAAAATGCAATAGTGGAATATTTGAAATTCAATGATCAACCTGAAGTATCACCCACAACTCTCTGGGAGGCTGCCAAAGCGGTGCTCAGAGGGCAGTTCATTGCTTTAAGCGCCCAACTAAATAAATAAAGAAAAGCACAATGTAGTCAGTTATATCTTCAAATAAAGCAACTAGCTAAACAACCTAAAATTAACGCAGAGCGCATAGCACTGCTGAAAACCCAAATTAACCTAATACACACACAAAATATTGTAAACAAAATGAGGTATACAAAAGCCTATTATTATGAGAAAGCAAACAAAGCTGATAAAGTGCTAGCGTGGATGATTAAAAAAAAGCGACAGAAAGCAAATATTCCATTTATAAGGGCTACGCAAAACTCAGAAATTCTCACTGGCAAAGCAAAGGAACAATGCTTTCTGGAGTACTACAAAAAAATTTATACCACTATGGCACCTACAACAGAAAGCATAAAAGAATTTTTGGACAATATTAAAATACCAAAAATTACGAAAGCACAAGCTGAGTACCTAAATAAGGCAATTGAAGCTAAGGAAATAAAGGAGGCTATTTAAAAAATGCCAAATAATAAGGCCTCTGGTCCGGATGGCTTTCCAGTGGAATTTTATAAGACATTCCTCACTAGTTTAAATTCAATTCTAACAAGAGTATACAACTCTTTTCTGAGGCAGCAAATGATGCCACAGTCTTTTTACGAAGCCAACATAATGCTCTGCCCTAAAAGTGGGAAAAACACTGAATTATGTAGCGGTTTTCGCCCGATATCATTAATTAATACAGACGCAAAAATCTTTACAAAAATATTGGCTGGGAGTCTTATGAATATTATACCGGACATAATTAATCCAGATCAAACAGGTTTCATCCCTAAAAGACTGGGCATTGATAATATTAGGAAAATTGTAGATATTATAACATGTATTAAAAGCACGAATGCATCGGCGCCTATCATATCCCTTGACGCGGAGAAAGCGTTTGATTTAGTGGAAATTAAATATTTACGAGAAGTGATGAAGGCAATGGGAATAGAAGGACATTTTTTGCAATGGATAGAAATAATATATAAATCCCCAAGAGCTAGATTAATTATGGAGGGACAAATAACGGAGGCAATTCACTTGACCCGTGGCACGCGTCAGGGATGCCCTTTATCCCCTCTCTTATTTAACATAGCTTTGGAGCCCTTGGCTATTGCTATTAGAGCACAGCATCAAATTGCTGGGATTAAAATTCAAGGAAAAGAGTTTAAACTCGCCCTGTACGCAGATGATATGTTGCTCAGTTTGGGAGAACTGCCTAGCTCTATTCCTAAACTGCTGGACATTATTCAACAATTCGGTAAGATATCTGGATATAGGGTTAATATAGATAAATCTCAGATGATGTTATTTAACGAAGAAAAACTGACTGTGCAGGAAAAGCTGGTATCAACCCCATTCAAAATATAAAATAAATATATAAAATACCTGGGTATAATCATCCCTAAGAAGTGGAGGGAGCTCTATAAATTAAATTTTTTACCACTTCTAGAAGAAATAAAAGCTAAGGAAGAAGAATGGCACAAGTTACAAGTCTCGTGGATTGGTAGAACCAATTTAATTAAAATGGCTATACTGCCTAAGCTCCTATATACATCTTTTGCTCTTCCAATAGAGGTCCCTAAAGAGTACTTCAACATAATAAATAAAGTGATAGCTCGGATAGTATGGCAAAGGAAAAAACCGCGGGTAAGACGAGCCATAATGTATACAGGTAAAGAAAAAGGGGGTTTAAGCATGCCAGATATTAAATTGTACCACTGGGCCTCAGCCCTGCGGGGTATTAAGATCTGGTACCATGACTCGCAATCCCCGGACTGGAGCTTAATAGAAAAAGAGGCAATTGGTAAAAAGAATCTGGCTAAAGTTCTTACGGATGGGGAAGAAATTACAAAAAATAAAATTAAAGACCACCCTTTCATATGGTATGCCCTAAAAACTTGGGAAGCAATTTTTAAGAAAGCTGTCTGATATCTGTACAGAAAGATATCTGTACAGATAAGTCTCCATACACACCAATATTTGGAGAGTGGTGTAGCACGGCTAATATCCCACTCGCAGTAAAAACGTTGTGGGAGAAAAATGACCTGAAATGGGCTTCACAACTATTTGTGGATCAGGATATATTAACAAAGGACACAATTCAAGATAGAATTGGGAAAAATATAGATTTCCTAATCTATGCCAAAATCAAAAATAAATTTAACAATAGAGCCAACAGAACACAGTATAACAGGACACCACACGAATTAGAAAAGATGTTGTATGGAGACTCATCTCAAACACATATTATATCAAGATTGTACAAAATTTTAAATCGCATAATTAACTTACCTGATGCTGGTTACATCGCTGCTTGGGAAGAAGACCTGCAAAGAAAAATAGAAGACGAAGAAATGGGAATAATATGGTCGGTTATGCACAGAGCATCCAGATCAATCTCAGTACTGGAACCGCAAATAAAAACTACTTATAGGATGTACTTCACTCCACAGAAGCTTCACAGCATAAACTCGCAGTACCCCCAGGAGTGTTGGCAGGGGTGCTCAGAAACTGGTACGTGGATGCATTGCTGGTGGACATGCCCGTATATCAAAAACTTCTGGACTGAGATTTGGAAGCTTATTAATCAAATAGCACAAGTGACTGTCCCACTAACACCTGAGGTAGCACTGTTGGGAATTTTTCCAAAAATGAACATAACCAAAGACAGACTGTGCGTGTCAACAGCTCCGACTAGCAGCGATCCACACCATCGTCTGTAACTGGAAATAGAAAACAAAACCATCCATAAAAAAATGGCAACAGAGGCTCTGGATAACATTAACTATGGAGCGAATTCAAGCTGAATTGCAAAGGAAAATGGAGAATTTCTATGCAGTCTGGAACAGTATATGGGAAATGATCCAAGCTGACTTTGAGTCGATAGATTCTAATGTATCACTATGTCTTAAAAAAAATATAAACCTAAAAAGGAACTGACAAGGATTTATTAGTAGGGGACTGAAGCTGTAACCCTAGGTCCCAGTTGTATTTAATTTTAAAGGTTTAATTGTGAATATTGTATATGTGAAAGCTATAAAAAAAAAGAATATAATTTTAAAAAAACAAAAACACAACATACAATAAAAATCCCATAAAAGACCCCACCCTCACCCCTAAACTCACCCAGTCCAATCCCTCTCCCCACCTGCCAAATGTTTTGCCAAAGAGAGAGGTTTTACACCGCCTCCGGAATAGGCCCGGGCCCCGGCTCTGATGGACCTGTGAGGGAAGGGAGTTGGGGCAGAAACCAAGAACACCTCTGTCGGCCCTTGTATGAACAAGACTGGCAGATGTTGCTTGCAAGAGAGTGCTCCGCTCCTGGCTGATCGCAGGTAGGAAAGGCAGTCTCTGAGGTGTGGGGCCCAGGCTGTTCAGGGCTTGAAAGGTAAAACCAGCACCTTCAATCAGGCCCGGAAAGCCAATGCGGAGGCCAGTGTAATGTGCTTATGGTGACCCACCTCTGAAAGGAGTCAGGCCGCAGCATTCTTCGCCAGCTGCAGCTTCTTAGCAGTCGCTGAGGGCACCATGTTGCAGCAATCTGGCCTCGAGAGGATAAAAGCATGGATGATGGTGGCCAGATCTGAGTCAGAAAGAAACCTGATGGAGTTGGTGAAAAGCACTCCTCGCCGCCACCGCCACAACCTGACAATCCAGGGTGCAACAAAGGGTCCAGGAGCACTTGGAGGCTGGGAATTAGTTTCCGCTTGCTCGAATGTATATAGGACACCCAAGTTGTGGCCCTTGCAGATACTGTGCGTGTGTGTGATTTGTCCCCAACAAATGGCTGAGGAAGCTGTGACTCTCGTTAAATGGGCTCTTAGCCAATGGCTATACACGGGAGAGTCTCTTTGGATTTCTGAATCTCCCCAGAAGCTGAGGACAGGCTGGAATAAAGCTTGTTCAAGTAAGTGGGCTTATTTGGCATAATGCCGTAAATAAAATAATAATAATAATAATAATAATAGTAAGTGGGGGCAATGCACTTCCAAGACCAGAAATGTGGAAATGGCCTCCTCGCCTTTGCTGGAGAGGGCCAATGAAAAGACACGTATGGCAATTTCTAGATCCGGTGGAAACTGCAGACCCACCTCAGGGAGGGAGGTGGGACAGGGAACTAATATTATCTTGCCTTTGTAGACATTGATCAATGAGGGAGAAGCCAAAAGAGCTGCCACTTCACCTACGTGCTGAGCAGATGTTATGGCCACCAGAAAGGTGGCTTTGTGAGACTAAAAGGAGAGGAAACATGGCCAGAGGCTTAAAGGTAGGAAGCCTGGATCTTGCCAGTGCTAGGTTGAAGCCCTGTCTTTGTGACACTTCATGGCATGATGCGCTAGTGTTTGAGTCCTTTTGAGAGGCTTTGAAAAAGAGACCTGCCATTGTTAGTGGCATGGTGAGCTGAAGGGCAGGGAAATGGCACTTCCATGACATTGGCCATGATCCCAAACCACCTGCCCACGGGATTCGCGCAGTTCCTGCGTGGCTTGCGCGTGGCACAATGTCTCCACGGTGGACGTGCACGCAGGGTGTGGGATTGACCCCAATGTGAAGAGGCCTTGGTCCTTGAGATGGAGGAGGCAGAAGCATGTTGGCTTCAAATGCTCCACGGAGAGTTTCTGAATGAGTCTGTGTCCAGGAAATGAATCTTATTTTGTGTGTAGAGCCTTTGAGGGCTAGATAGGGTCACTCTGATCTTGGCAGAGAGCCTGGTTGTTGTTTACGGTGCATGTGATCCACTTGTCAGCCTGAGGCAATCAACCAGAACAAGTCTTCTTCCTCCTGGTTCTGGTGATCCAGGCCAGGATCCCTCTTGGCTTCCAGGTCTAGGACACCTTAGCAACTGATCTCAGGAGGGAGGGGAGAAGAGCACTTTCCTTTAGAGAGAGCCTTTGAGCTCTCCTAGCTCATATTCCTGGGGTGCTGCTTCTGTTCTCTTCCCCAGACCCTCTTGAACTGAAGAGTAAAGTAGTAGTAGTATTTCCTGCTTTTCTCCCAAGGGTCTCGGAGCGGCTACAAAACAGAAAAAATAGCTCACATAAAGGTACAAAAACCCAATTAAAATTGCAGTCTTTGTCCCTTCCCCCCTCTCATAGAGGGATCAGGGCCTAACCCATAACCCCCCTTCCCCAACTCCCTCTCTGACAAAGGGGTGAGGCCTAACCCTTAACACACACCCCTTACTCACAACCCCTGCCTCACAGAGCATATAACCTCTCCCCCTCCCCCCCCGAGGGTCCAGCCACACTCACCCCTCCCACACTTCCTCCCCAACCCTTGAAAGCAAGACCAGCATCAACTCGTTTCAAGTGCCGTTGATGCTAGATGTCTGGCCCACGCTGCCTTGATCACAGCCAAATGTTGGTAGCTGCCCATGGCTCCTGGAGCCGTCCTGTATCTGGGGGATAAGAAGAAGGCTCCAAGCTCTCCCAACCACACATTAAAAGTACAAATGGCAGCAATTCTGACTGGCCAGGGAAGAGAGACAAGATGATGGTGAGCAGATTATTTTCTATGTCTAATTTCTGATGCAACCTCCAGGCGTGCAGGGGCTCCCAGGCTGCAGCTCTCAAGGTTAATCCATTATCTTGCTTTTCTGAGTCCTTCCCAGTCTGTAAAGGAGTCTCGTACGTAGGAGAAGTTGTGGTTTTATTATCATTATTATTGCAATTTTATACTCCACCCCTTCTGCAAAGCAACTCAGGGCGGCTTACAATTTAAAACAAAAATATCAAACATATAAAATATAAATATAAAACCACATTAAGGGAAGCCATATAAAAATTTACTAAATAAATAAATAAATAAATAAATAAAAATATAAACCTAAAACAAAACCCTCCCCCTGACCCGTCTCGCTTGCCAAAAGCCGGGCGGAACAGCCAGGTCTTACAAAATCATGTAAAAGAGAGGAGGCCTCTGCGAGGGAGTTGCACAGCCTTGGTGCGGCCACTGAGAACGCCCCCCCCCCCACCGGGACACCTGAGGGACTTGGAGGAAGACGCCTCTGGTTGGCTGCAGGGGCCGATCCACCACTGGAAGGCAGTTGCACAGCCTTGGTGCGGCCACCGAGCCCCCCTGCCGGGATGCCTGAGGGACTTGGAGGAAGGTGAGGTGGTCTCACAGGTATTTTTTATTTATTTAAAATTTATATCCCACCCCTCCTGCCCACAGGGCAGCCCAGGGCGGGGGGAACAACATTCAATAAATTAAAAAAACACAACAGTTTAAAATACAATACAATCTGGGGAAACCCTCCACCCCTCGCCAAAAGCCTGACGGAACAGCCAGGTCTTACATCCATGCTGAAACAGCAGGAGAGTGGGAGCCAACCGAGCCTCCTCCGGGAGTGAATTCCACAGCACAGGGGCGGCCACAGAAAAACTTCTAACATCAGTGGCCACCCGCCTCGCCTGTGGAACCTCCAAAAAGGCTCCCACGGACGATCTCAAGGGTCACACGGGCACATGGGGAGTGAGGCGATCCCGCAGATAAGCAGGGCCCAGGCCGTGAAGTGCTTTAAAGGTTAAAACCAGCACCTAGATAGATAGATAATCATTTATTGGGTGGCTCCAGGCCATTGCACACAAACCTACATAGAACAAAGCATAACATACATAACGTATTTCAAGATAATTAATACAATAATAATTAAAACAATAATTAATAAAAGGTCACACACCAAAATTTCACACAAATTTAGGTAAATCAAATCTTAAAAAACCTTCTACTACACCAATTGTTACATACTCAGTATTAATAGCATATATCAGCATCAGAAACTTACAGTTAGGAGAGTTCATCCCCCAAGACAGGCCTAAAATTAAAAAAGTTCTCTCTGTGATAGAAGGCCTGGACAAGAAATGCTGCTACTTCCTTGATAACAGCCAAGTCAGCATTATCTAATAAAAAGGAAAGTATAATTTCATCCGTTCTCCCAGGCAACTTCAGGAGAAGTGGAGCAAGAAACTTCTCCCTGATAGCATCATATAAGTGACAGTATAAGAGAATATGGGGTACTGATTCCACCGCTTCCATATCATAAGGACACAGACGCTCCAGGAAGGGAAGTCCCTGCACTCTGCCTTCGGTTACCCGTGAATACATAGCATTAACACGGGCACGAAAAAACAATGCCTTGGCCTTCCCTGAAATTGAGGCTTCCATATACTTCAGAACCACACCCCATGCAGGGACTCAATCCAGCTATGTATAAAGATGCTGCGAGACTCTAACCATAGCCACTCCCCTTGCCACCCCATATCAGCAGCCCTACTAAGAAGTTCCCTGCGCACCACACCAATAGGCTTGTGGGCAAGGTACTCCCCAGGCAACCCAAGGTGACTAATACCAGACTCCATCCTCTGCAGCCAAGGCGAAGGAAAAGAGTCCTTGTTTGCCTCTTGAAATAATGTCGAACAATGTTGGGTAAACGATCTAGCCCAGAAGCTCAGTGCAACCATAACCTCCATTAACTTCAGACGTTCCGCCCTAATCCAATCCACCTGTGGGGGAGGGGTGAAGCCCCGGAGCTGCAGAGGGGGACGGAGACGTGCGTGACATCGGTCTCCTCCCCTTTACAGGTAGAAAGGCCCTGGGGTGTGGTGCCCTTGGGCGGCAGCCGAAGGGTGACACCTAAAGGTGTCGGTCGTTGGGGCCGTCAGTGGGGCAGTAACAGATGCGGCCTCTCCATGTGAGGGGGGTGGAGGCAAGACCCCAGATCGGCACAGAGAAGTTCGAGGGAGATTGTCAGAGCCCGGCACCTAGGGGTCCCGCTGCATACTCTGGACTGACCCCACTTTTGGACTGCTCCTTCTCCCTCCTGCCATGGGGGAGGGGGCGGGGCTTGGATCCATACTCTTTGGAAGCTGGCTTCGTTGGGCCAGCTTAAAATACGATTGTTGGCAGGGCTGTCGGCCCGTGCATTTGTAGCAGAGCCTCTTGGAGATGTGTTTCGTGGGGTGAAATAGGTGGGACTGGGATAGGGAAGGGGGAGGTCCTGAGGGCATCCCCAGGTGTGAGGTGGGTACAGCGCGAGAGTCGGGGCTGCCTGGTGAGAGCAGGCAGCAGGGAATGGGTTGGGGTTGGGGATTCGGGGTTGGGACGGGAGGGGGGTTGGGTTTGTATATTTTCCTTCACATGGACTGCTATTGGGTTGATGTTTGATATATGTTTAGATTATGTATTCTTATATTATGTGCTGGCTATTATGTATTGTTACGTATTTATATTTTATTACATTTGTTAATGTAAGCCACTGCGAGACACCTGTGGCGTAGTCTGCGGGGTACAAAATTAAAATGAAATGAAAAAAAAAAATGAAAATCCCCCACAGAATCAGCAGGGTCGAGCGACCCTGATCCAATTCATGACAGAGGTCGTCGACCAAAGCCACAAGTGCGGTCTCAGTGCCGTAACCTGGGTGAAAGCCGGACTGCGAGGAATCCAGAGACGCGATGCGGTCAAGATGCCCTGAAGCTGCTGAACCACTCACTTACCCGTTCAGTAACCTTCCCTAAGAAGGAGACCGTATGCCAAACTCCCTAGCAACCTCCCCCGAAGGCTGCATGTACACAGCATCAGAGAGCATGATAATCAGAGAGCATGATAATCAGGTGCATGTACACAGCATCAGAGAGTTGATGATGATCAGAGAGCACGATAATCAGATGCATGTGCACAGCACCAGAGAGTTGATAGAGAGTTTTTAAATCTCAAAATAAGCTATTGTTTTACATTTATTTGGATTATAGCAGGTTTAATAATGAGCGTAAGTGAAATAAAGTTGGATTTTAATCAGAAGACGATGTGATCTGACCAGTGTCGTGTCCCAGGCAGAGTTCCAGTCTTGATCTTGTTCCTTAGAAATTCTCCTCTTCTCTCTTTCAGCCGCCAGATTTGTACGATACAAACACCTCCCTCAGTATGTCACGTGATGCCTCATTCTATCAAGATGAGAGCAACTTGTCTGCCATGGACACTCCCACCACTACCCCGGAAAAGCGGGGGATGCAAGTTAGAAATCGTTTCATGTCGACGTAAAACAGTCAGATAAACAGTTTGTTGAAAGAGTTGACTAGCTCCTGGGTGACTGACTTTCTTTGATAGAGATGCAGCCTAGTTACAGTTGAAAGCTTCCCCCTTTCTTTCAGTGGGGAGTGTAGTCAGGTGACCGACCCCTTTGACCTCCTTCCCTGAAGAGGGAGGGGTAGAAGTAGCTGGCTGCCTCCTGTAGGTTTTGTATAGCACAGGGAAATCTTACGTTGAGACCTAGTTGGAGAATTGTTTGTTGAATTAGCAAAAGGAGGTGGCGGCTCTGCTGATGCTCTTGAGAGAGTTACTCTTGATTGCTATAATGCAGAAACACAAAACTGGAAAAATGCCCCTGAGCATGCAGGTACTGTCGAAGCCTACTGTTCCTTTGGATGGCTTGCGTTGACAGACTTGTCCCCCTTTGGGTTGAGCATTCTCCTTTTTAAAGCTTATAAAAGGAGCTATGGAGAGACCTGGTCGGTTCCTCTTTAGGTTTTAAGGGAGCAGAGAGTGATTATTGTGGAAGAGAATGTCCTGCAGGAAGGAAACCCAAACCTGGTTTGCTGGCCGGAGTGGTGATGGGTAAACGTCATCTTCTCCATTTCTGTCCTGGGAGATAGCGGTGGAGTTAGGGGTTGTGCTAGTAGGATTGGTTCACAAAGCAAGGAGTTGAGTGACGACAGAAGGCTCTGAAGGTGAGTGGCTCCATTCTGTCGTGGAAGAGGATGGTGGAGTTGGGAGGTGCTAGTAGAGGGGAGAGTTTCACAAAACAAGGAGTTTAGTTGAAGGCAGAAGGTTATGAAGGTGTGAGAGGCTCATTCTGAAGGAAATGTGTTGATTGTTGAAGCGGGAGGAGAGTAGTGCAGTATTGCTTGTGTCCACCAGTTCTGTCCTATAACCGCTTTCCAAATCTAGGGTTTGACAGTTTCAGTTTGTTTTTATCTTTATATATGTATTTCTATTTTGTACCTTATTTTATGTTTTTAGTTGTTTGGCCATGGCGTTAAGCTAGTGCCGCAATAAAATTAATTGAATTGAATAATTGACAGTCAGGAGAGCAGGCTTGGTCCCCCAAACTAAAAGTGGTGGTGGAAAACAGGTCTGCTAGCTCTCTCTGCAAGTGTCCTAGGAAAGTTAGTTATTTAAGGCCTAATGGCTCTTTCCTGAGCTATACGGAAAAGTAAAAAACCCTTTCTCTTAAGGAACAATGCAGCTGGAGTTTTCAGGCATAGGGAAGAACCAATGTTGTGTGTCTTCATTGAATAGCCCAGATCCACAGTGGGTTTCCATTATGGCCTGTCGGTCTGTCTGACAGACCTTTGGCCTTCCTCACTGGCATTACTCTTTGTCTTCCTCACTCAGATGCGGCAGGGACGAGGTAGGCTGTGCGAGGAAGACTCTGACGTAGATATTGAAGGGTTTGATGAGGATGAGGATGGGAATCCTAAGACTCCAGCCCCAGTGAGTATATTAAATCCCAGCTGTAGTCCTAATAGACACTGAGTGCAGGGGAGCCGGGGGACATCCCCAGAGTGAATCGGAGCAATAGATTGTTGATACGTTGGCAGATAGGTATGTGCCAGGTACGGCAGCAGCTTCTGGCTCTGGGCCTCTTATCTAGACCCTGCTCATAATGTCTGATCTAGGAAGCGGAAGATGGGGATGGCGACCTTGCTGAGGAGGAGGAAGGCTCGTTGCACCAGCCGCAGGCCAGTGTTCTCTATGAGGATTTGCTCATGTCAGATGGAGAGGATGATGATGATGACGGCAGTGATGAGGAAGGTGATAACCCCTTTTCATGTAAGTACTGGCTGTTTAGAATTTGACTTCTTCCTATATTATTATTATTAGCAAGCATTTATATAGCACCAGCAATGTACCTGGCGCTTTACAAAGTAATGGAATAGGCATGGTCCCTGCCCTGGGGCTTACAATCTGAGAGACGGGAGAGGCGGGACGACGAAGGAAGGGGAACAGAGGGAGAGACAAGGGGTGTAACATTCATGAAGATGCGAGGTCCCAGGTGCACGTACTTGGCTTGGTTACATCGAGAATGATGGCTGACTGGTCCGTGTGGTGAGGATAGGAGTACATGGACCTCAGGTAACAGATTGTACTGGATGGAGGGGATCAGCAGGAGTTAGGGGAGGGGAGCGAGGCGTCGGGGAGGGCAGAGCAGAAGAGGTGGGTCTTGAGGAGGGATTTGAAGGTACGAAGGGAGGGGGCGAGGCGGATGTGGG
>QEPC01004145.1:433836-458552 GCA_003113815.1 Sphenodon punctatus | reverse complement strand
CTCCGTGACTCAGGACGGACTCTCCGGTCCACTGGGGGCACCTTCTTGGAGGTCCCCCGTGTAAAGCGGGGGGCTACAATGGAGAGGGCATTCTTGGTGGCTGGGCCCTGGCTGTGGAACTCCCTCCCAGCAGAAGCACGACTGGCCCCGAGTCTGCTGGCCTTCCGTTGGGTCTGCAAGACGAGGCTGTTCTCCCAGGTCTCCGGAGGCGGGGAGGGGAGGGTGGGCTAAATTTTTGTATGGGGGTATTTTAAAATTGTTTTAAATATCTATGTAGATTTTTATATTGTGATGAATTGTTTACTTTATGTTGGAAGCCACCCCGAGATGCTGTAGGCATAGGGGGCGACATATAAATGAAATTAAATAAATAAATAAATAAATAAAAATAAATGTAAGCAGTAAAAATGTAGTTTTGCATATTGTGCTTGCTTACAATTTAGGCTCCATGCCTCCACACTTTGCACATAAGAAAAAGCTACATCCTTTGTTCCCACCCCTGGCTATCCCCTAAAGCTTGTCCCTGAATACACATCACTCCTCTCTCAGCCACCACCCCTCCTCATAAAACACTGTTCCCCAGCCCTGGATTTCTCCCAGCCTTCTCCATGGATACACATCACCCACCTTGCCACCCAATATGCACCCCTCCCAACTCCTGTCTTCCCATTGGTGATGCATACGCTCCCGCCCTACTCACCAGCCTCGTCTGTGCAGACGTAACATCTATTTCTCAGTCTTGGCCCCTCCCAATACAGACACTTCCTTCACTACCCAGCTAGACCGTACAGTGTCTTTACTGCTTATGTGACTCACAAGTTAAGGCAGGAGCCGTAACTTAAAATTTCTATGCTTTTTATTTATTTATTTATTTTAAAAATTTATATCCCACCACCTCCTGCCACAGGCAGCTCAGAGCGGCTAACAACATAAATAAAACAATTTAATACATTAAAAACATCATTGCACACTTTACATAATAATAACAAAAGGAAAACGCACCCACCTTCATCCTCTCCCCACCCCCTACAACGCCATTACCCCTCTCCCTCGCCAAACGCCTGACGGAGAACCAAGGAGGTCTGTGGAGCCTCCGCCTGGGCAACGGACGCCTGGGAGCCGTTCAGTCGATGGCCTCTGTCAGCCAGATGTTCCATAGCTTGACGAGGTCCTCAATGAGACGGTCATCAAAGTCAGAGGGTAACTCCCCCAGAGTGCCTAGGAACCACACTGGGTCTGACAGCCTCTGGGGGCAGACCATCCTAATAGGTTCCACACCCTTCCGGGGGCAGACATGCTAGAAGGGAGGTGTGCAGAAGGTAATGATCCGTCCATGACAAGGGCACAGCTGATACTTTCCCCATTAACGGAGCACCCGCTGCAAGGCCACTGCAAAACATGAGGTCCAAGGTATGTCTTCCAAGGTGTGTCGGGCTGATGACCCTCTGGGACAGGCCCATGGTTGCCATGGCAACCATGAACTCATGCTCGGCTGCCCTGAGAACTGCATCGGTGTGAATGTTGAGGTCCCCCAAGACTATCATTTTTGGCGACCGCAGCACCACCTCTGACACAGTCTCTGCCAGAGCATGCAGGGAGGTTGCCTTACTGGTAGGTGCACATTATACCAGCAACACTCCCAAACTGTCCCCTGCCAAATCAAACACAAGTGAATTTTTGGAGCAAAAGTGAATTTTTAAGAGCCTTAACTCCTCTCTTAAACTGAAAGGTATTTTGATCCTAGAATTTCCATATTTTCTGAAAGGGGAGTACACTAAATTTCCCCTCGTACAACATTACGAGTTCCCAACTCCCCTGGCTCTAGTCTACTATTCCCCACTCCCAGAGAACCCAGGAGTCCGGACTCCCAGTCCCCCTGCTTTAGCCGGTGTGCTGAGTGCATTGGGGAGAGCGTCAGCACCGGGACAGGAGCCCAGACGCGTTGTTGCCCCAGGTTGTTGGTGAATATTGCCGGTATTGGAGAGAGGCAAGGATTTTTGCGCTGCACACCTGTTGCCTACTGTGAGTTACTGCCCCTGAAGTGTGCTGATTGGAGCTGCTGGAAGGACGTGTCAGCCCGGGACCTTTTAAGACTGCCCTGCGGCCCATGGCTGTGTCGTGGGCGCACGCCGTCGGGCAGCGTGCCTAAGGGCTGCGCGAACAAAGGCACGCCCTTGTGCGCACGGCCTTAGGCAAGGGCAAGGGCAGAAGAAGCTTCCAGCTTTGAGCCGCAGTTGGCGTTTGTTTACTTGAATAGGAATGGCATTTGTTGTCATGGCCACACTTAAACGAACCAGGACGGAAGCTACCATCTCTCTGCTGACTTCTAAGAGCCCTAAACAGCGGAAGATGGAGAGCTACCTATCGCCCCTTACTTCTACTGTTTGTGACCAGAACTCCCGATTGCAAGGTGTCCTGACTACTAATGGTGGTGGAGATTTTGTGACTGATTTACATCTGCCTCCCTCTATTCCTGACTCCTTGAAGGAGGTGAGTGACTTCCTGCCCCTGGGAGAGGCGCCGCCAGGCCCTAGGGCGGTGAGTTTGCCAGAATGTCTTGCTGAGCATGTTTTGCTTACTGCCACGACTGTACAATGTTTGCTCGAACAGATGAACTCTTTGAACGCAGAGGTGGGAACTTTGTCCTCGATGATACAGTCTTTGACATCTTTTCATAAGGGATTGGAGGAGGTCATTTCCCCTCCCCCGCCATCCTTGCGACCTCCTAAAGGTCCAGCTGACCATTGTCTGGCGACTATTTCCCAGTAAACCACTGTTACAGAGACAAGTGTAGCCACTAATTTGGCAGATTAGGTTAATCTTCTATTGAATGTCATTTTTTCTGTTTTACTATTGCCATCTGGCAAACTTCCCTTCTGGAACACAGAGTTGGACATTGGGGAACACCTAAGGCTACTAACCCGTAAGCCCGTGACAAGGAATGATATTATGAATGTTGACCATTTATGTATAAGTAAGAACGGATGGTTGATTAATGTTCTCTTTAATAACCAGATGGTGGTATCTAACCTATTCCAACGTGCGCAGCTCCTAAGGTGCTGCGAATATAATTATATTCAGAGTGTTCAGCTCTAAGTCTAAGAACTTGAATCCTCATAATGAGAACCAGACCTCTCAGGGATCTGGTCTCCCTCCTAAGGGGAAGACTCCAAAACAAAGAAGTAGCCGGATCATAGGACCTCAAACTGCCCAAGGTAAAGGTAAGGGCAAATTACTACAGGGTCAACCCTCAACTTCCTCAGCTAACCGTATTGATTTAACCAATGGAGGTTGAAAGTGTTAATAGTACGGACCCAGCCCTCTTGTATTCTAAGGGAGGAAGATCGAGCCCTGCGGGCCGCAAGGCCGGAGCTGCTTATGGACCCAAAAGCTGCTATTCTACAAATGGAAAAACTTTATATCCAGTTGGGAGAGGGTAAGGCAAGTCAGGACTGGGTGTTGGGTTTGGAGGGTGCCCTCCCATCCCCCCTCGCCCCCCAATGGCTGTAGGCACAAGCGTCCTCGCTAATCTTTCTAAGTCTGTGTTTAATTCTGCTCAGGGGAACTGCCTGTCCAAGTCCTGTAAATTTGTAGCATTAGAATGCCCCAAGGTTACCGGAACCCCGGTAAGTTTACATCCAGTGGATCTTTCTGATGGGGTTCCTCGAAGGGAAGTTGTTTCCCCACAAGGGGGAGAATTGTTAGAACCAAACTCACCCCCACCCCATAATGATCTGAGGGGCGCCCAGGGGAGAGCCATAGTATTATCGGCAGCATCCCCGCCTGAGGTTTCGAGGGGTCAGTCCGACGAAATCCAGTCGTTTGGTATCCCACGGTCGAGTGGATCAAATTCTGACTCTGACACTTTTTGCTCTCCCGATTGACCCAAGTGGATAGGAAGTGGGTATCTCAAAATAGTGAGTTGGAACATAGCAGGCTGGAACCAGCGGTTGTGGGATCCAGACCTCCACTTCCTCTTAAAAAATAATTATATTCTCCTATTTCAGGAGACTTGGGCCAGGGGGGGCAATAAATTGCCAGGGTTTTATTGATGCTAGTCTAAATGCTACTTCGATGTATGATCGGGGGCGGGCAAGTGGGGGCTTGGTGCTCCTAATCAGAGAATCTCTGAACCCCTCTCTCTTACTTTTAGGATCCTTTAAATCATACTTTGCTCTATGGCATTGTGCATTGCCGCATGGATTGGAAATTCTCTTAGCTAACATCTATGTTCCGCCCGCCTCCTCTCCATATTATACTGATGACATCTGGCCTTTTGTTATATCTATTATTCAGGAAACGTACCTCAAATTTCCGGGGGCTTGTTTGATCTTGGGAGGGGATATTAATATACTACTGGAAACTCCACCGAGGGCCTTGAATCTTTGGAATTGGAAGAATCGATAATGCCCCCTCTTAATAATATTTGTGCTTCCAGGGACAAAGTGAAAAGTAGTAGGGCGTTTAGGGTGGCACAACTTCAAGACTCACTAGACATAGTAGTGTTGAATGGGCTTCTCCCGGGTGATCTGGAGGGCAGTTTCACGTTTCACTCAGTCTTGGGCTCTAGTGTGATAGATTACATGCTACTTCCAACTAGTTACTTGTTTAATGCCTTAGAACTGAGGGTCTTAGCGGCGGCTGAAACAGAACATTTGCCGCTAGTGCTGCTCCTGTGAGACCCCCGGGGTGCCCTACTGGACCCACAGGCTCCGATGTTCTCGCAGAACCAGGGTGATTTGTCGCCCTGCTTAGCTCAAAGACGGTGGTCTGTGGACTTGGGGAATGCCTTTTGGCCTTAGCCTCTTCTAAAATGGCTCAGGTTTTGTATGAGCAAACTCAGGCTATTGGCGAGGATTCGGTGGAAGCTTTTGAAAGTTTGATTCTAATGTTCTCTCCGCTGTTGGTGGCTGAGAAGCCCTATGAATCTGGTGGCCCCCCCCCACCCCCCACAGTGGTTCGAGAAAACCTGTATTAAAGAGCGTAGGCTTCTCCGGAGGGCTTCCAAGAAGTTATATAGCTGCCCCTCGGAGTTCAATAGGTCTCTAGTTTCTAAACAAAGGAGGATGTATAGGGCACTTATAAGAGACAAGAGACTCCAATCTCAAAAACAGAAATGGCATCAATTACACCAGGCTGCCTTGAGCAATGATTCTACCCACTTTTGGTCCCTAATGACAAGAATTAGGTTGGGGGACTTGCCGGCCAAAAGAGAGTCTCCGTCTGTAGAAAGCTGGCAATCTCATTTTAAGGTCTTATATGCTAGGGCTAGTGAACTGCCGGGGGATATTGTTCTCCACCCCCCCAGTAGGTTTCAGGAATGGCAGCCAGTAGCCCCCGAGGAACTTGGCGAACTCATTGCCAGCCTGAAGAGTGGCAAGGCCCCTGGAGTGGACCATATTCCTTCGGAGCTGCTAAAGTACGACGTGAATTGGTGGGCCGCTTTGCTGGCTCCACTTTTCACAGTAATCAACTCAACTGGTGCTATCCCTAAGGCATGGACCAAGAGTTTGATGGCCCCGATTTACAAAAAAGGCGACCTGAGCGACCCTGCCAATTATAGACCAATTTGTTTATTATCCATTCTTGGGGAAGTTGTATGCAAAATACCTTCTCGGCAAATTCCAGTCCTGGTTGGATGTAAATCAGATTATCCTGAGCAAGCAGGTTTTAGGGCGGGCCAATCCACATTGGACCATGCCTGTGCTCTTAAGTATCTGTTTACCAGATACGTATCATCCCAGAAGAAGACCTCGTTATTTTGCTGCTTTGTAGATCTTAGAGCAGCGTTTGATACAGTTGACTGCATGATTTTGTACAAGCAAAGATAGGTTGACCCTAGGTTAGGAGCAGCGAATTATGGCCATTACGCCTGTTTATTGGTCCCTGATTCTTGTATGAGACCCAGGGGCCATGTATTATTTACTTTGTTTTGCTCTAACTGTGTTTTGTATAATCTAATTTCAAGATGTTATGAATTTGTTACAGATTTTGGTTAAGAGGTGTCATGATATTTTTCAAAAATGCCAGTTGTTAGTAAGGGTTCTGGTTTGTATTTTGTGAAACCTGTTTGTTGTATATTGGTTGTTGATTGATCCAGTGATTTCAGCCTGTCTTTGTTGGTATAGTGTTTGTGTTTGTAGTTACTTAATTTTAATATGCATGTAAAGGCCAATCGCCACACATAATAAAATGTACCTACCTACCCTGCTTTAGCCCACCAGCCCCTGCTCCCAGAACCCAGGAGTCCTGCCTCCCAGCCCCCCTGTTCTAACCCACTAGCCCCCACTCCCCTCCCTGAAAACCCAGGAGTCCTGGCTCCCAGCCCCCCCCCCCACTCTAACTCACTAGCCCCCATTCCCCTCCTGAACTCCCAGTATTAAATGACACATGCCCACTAGACAGTTTGACGACTACTTCACCATAGATCCATCACTGACAGAGACAGTAGCACAGGGCTGAAGCTCTGTGCCCAGCACTGGGTTCTGTGCTGAAATATTTTACCTGCTCAACATGAGAGAGGTTTTGTGCTCTCCTTGTTTAAGTGATAAATCCTCCTCATCATTCCACCTAATTCCTTGTAATTCCACCCATTTCTATTTGCCCTCCAATTATCATTCCACACAGACCCCTCTTCCATTCTCCTTCTTGTCAGAACAGGTCTCCCTTTTCGTTTCACCCTTTCCCCCCAATCTTACTCCTTCCATTCTCTCCTCATGGCCTTATTTTATTTATTTTACAAATTTTCTAACCCACCACCACCCCTCTCCTGCCACAGGCAGCTTGGGGCGGCTTACAAATATTAAAAACAATACTTAAAACATTTAAAAGGACAAAATTACATCCTACCCCACCATCCCCAACTCTCAACTCCCCCCTCCCATTACCCATCTCCCCTGCCAAACACCTGGTGGAACAGCCAGGTCTTACAACTTTTCTGGAAGGAGGGAAGATCCAGGGCCAGCCGGGCCTCCACCAGAAGGGAGTGTCACAGCCGTGGTGCAACCACCGAGATGTCCTCCCCTGCGTGGCCCCCCGAAAAACCTAGGGGTCCTCTCGAGCAGGGCACCCTCAGATGACCGTAGGGGCCGATCCAGGACCTGGGGAGTGAGGCAATCTCGCAGATAGGGAGGGCCCAGGCTGTTGAGGACTTTATAGGCCAAAACCAGCACCTTGAATCGGGCCCGGAAAACCACCAGCAGCCAGGGCAGATAGCAGAGCATTGGTGTAATGTGCTCCCGGTGGCCTAGTCCCGCTAAGAGATGGGCCGCCGCACTCTGCACCAGCTGCAATTTCCGAGCAGTCACCATGGGTAGCCCCACGTAGTGTGCGTTACAGTAGTCTAATCTAGAGGTAATGAAAGTATGGATGACAGTGGCCAGGTAGGTCCGAGTCTGAGACAAATGGCCGAAGCCGTCGCACCAGATATAATTGGCGGAAAGCACTCCTCGCCACAACCTGCACCTGGAGATCCAGGCAGAGCTGCCCATTGAGGAGCACCCCCAGACTCCGTACCTGGGAGGCCAGTGGGGGGCAGACCCCATCAATAATGGGCGCCACCAACTCCATTGCCTTATCCACTAGCATCACCTCCGTCTTGTCAGGATTCAGCCTCAGATCCAGTCCCCAACAGCCACCAAACACCGAGTAAGCACCAAGACCGCCAGGCNGGGCCAGCCGGGCCTCCACCAGAAGGGAGTGTCACAGCCGTGGTGCAACCACCGAGATGTCCTCCCCTGCGTGGCCCCCCGAAAAACCTAGGGGTCCTCTCGAGCAGGGCACCCTCAGATGACCGTAGGGGCCGATCCAGGACCTGGGGAGTGAGGCAATCTCGCAGATAGGGAGGGCCCAGGCTGTTGAGGACTTTATAGGCCAAAACCAGCACCTTGAATCGGGCCCGGAAAACCACCAGCAGCCAGGGCAGATAGCAGAGCATTGGTGTAATGTGCTCCCGGTGGCCTAGTCCCGCTAAGAGATGGGCCGCCGCACTCTGCACCAGCTGCAATTTCCGAGCAGTCACCATGGGTAGCCCCACGTAGTGTGCGTTACAGTAGTCTAATCTAGAGGTAATGAAAGTATGGATGACAGTGGCCAGGTAGGTCCGAGTCTGAGACAAATGGCCGAAGCCGTCGCACCAGATATAATTGGCGGAAAGCACTCCTCGCCACAACCTGCACCTGGAGATCCAGGCAGAGCTGCCCATTGAGGAGCACCCCCAGACTCCGTACCTGGGAGGCCAGTGGGGGGCAGACCCCATCAATAATGGGCGCCACCAACTCCATTGCCTTATCCACTAGCATCACCTCCGTCTTGTCAGGATTCAGCCTCAGATCCAGTCCCCAACAGCCACCAAACACCGAGTAAGCACCAAGACCGCCAGGCCTGAGTCTGTTGAAAAAGAGAGGTACAGCTAGGTGTCATCAGCATATTGATAACACCGCATACTGAACCTCCTAATCACCTCGCCGAGCGGTTGCGTATACACGTGGGACAGAACCGAACTTTGCGGGACACGAGAGGTCTCAGTACGATGAAAAATAATCCGCAAGCACCACCCACTGGGTTCTTCAAGTCAGGAAAGAGCAGAACCATTTAAGAACAGTCCCGCCCACCCCTGCACAGTCCCGCAGGTGCATCACCAACATCTCATGATCAACAGTGTCAAACGCAGCCGACCGATCTAACTATATGAACAGGGTCGAACAACCCTGATCCAATTCCCAGCTTAAGTCAACTACCAAAGCCACAAGCACCATCTCAGTGTCATGCCCTGGATGAAAGCCCAACTGAGAGGGATCAAGAAAACCGATGCGATCAAGGTGCTCCTGCAGCTGCCGGACCACCATCTGTTCAATAACCTTCCCTAAAAAGGGAAGGTTAAAGACAGGCTGATAGTTGGCAGGGGAGTCAACATCAAGCGATGGTTTCTTGAGCAGAGGCTGCACCACCGCCTCCTTGAGACAGCCCGGCACTCTGCCCTCCCGCAGGGAGGCGTTGATCACCCCGGCCAGCAACGGCCCCATTGTCTCCCGGCAGGACTTAACCAGCCAGGATGGGCAAGGATCTAATTCACAAGAAGTGGTCCTTACCGCCCCAAGAACATTTCACTGCATCGGCGGGTGTCATCGACTTAAATTGATCCCGTAGAACCGGACAAGACCGGGCTTCCATAACCTCTGGTTCCCCTAATGTAATAAATGTGGCGTTGAAGTTGTGGTGAATACAAGCTATTTTATCCACAAAATAATCCACAAACATGTCGCAGCGAGCAGCAGATGACTCCATTCCAATGTAGTAGCAATAATAATAATACTTTTTATTTGCTTGACCAAAGGTCATTGCTTAACAAAACAAACATATACAACTCAAACATAAACCAGGAGGAACAAGTATACAAATATACAATTTAGAGCAAGAACAAACAAGCCCTAGCTAATTTAACAAATAAAAAGTAACCGTGTGCTTAATTATAATCAGCCTTCGATAGGAAGCTTGAAAGCCACAAACATTTGTCTCAGATTGAAAGTTGAAACCAGGAATTTTGCTACGTTTGTAGTAACATCTGGGAAGGCATCGGACATCAAAAATTGAAGCATCCAGGAGTCGGATCTGCCCTGATATTTCTGGAGGTAGCAATCTAATTATTGGGATCTCACTGCATCATACAGATGACTGTGCAGAATAACATGTTGTGTAGACTCGATGTCTAACATATCGAACGGGCACAAACGAGACTCATAAGGGGTCTTGTTAAAATGAGCCTCCAGCACAGCAGTGGACAGAGAGTTCATTCTAGCATATAATAGCAGATATTTCCCCCTCTTGGAGATAGTAGAGGACAAGTAATTAACAGCCACACGAAGGATTGGGTGACACAGAAGGTAATCCTTTAAGTACACAGTAGCTCTAATCCCTGCTATATCCTTCTGTCTACCTATATCTTCAATCCTAGAGAACCTCCTTCAGGATCATATGAGGGGCCTGGGTCACTATAAAGTCCATTGAAAAGCCCAGGCAAATATTCTTCAACAGCTACCTGCCACTTACTTTTGTAGGGATCAGAGAGTGAAAAGTAGAACAGACCAGAGTTTATCGAACCCCTCAACTTAAACCAGAACTTCAGCACTCTAGACCAGGCATGCACTTCCCAACTGTTGGCCTGTTTCCAGACACAAAGCAGCACATGGTATGCCATTAGGAGCCCCCAAAAGTCTCTGAAGAAACAGCTATTGTAACCCCTCAATACAACTATTTGAGGGGAGAAGGGGATTCATAATTCAGCCCCAAACAGAAACTGAGACATAACTTTGGTATCATGAACCCTAATAGCCAACTTTGGGTAAGAGTGCCCGCTTTTTCAAAAAAATCTCTAACGTAAATGATGACCTCTTAGCCACAGCTAGTGACTTTCTAAGGTGCTCTGACCAGCTACCTGATGATGTAAAATTTAGGCCAAGATACTTAAAAGATTTAACTTGCTGGAGTACTTGACCGTTGAGAGACCAGCTAAAGGTTTTCCTAGCGTTGGAAAAAACAACTTTAGATTTACTATAATTAATAGTTAAATGGTTGGTGTTACAGTAGCTAAGAAAGACCCTAAGTTGGCGGTTAAGGCCCACCCTTGTCTGGGAGAGGAGAACCGAGTCATTGGCATAGAGCAAACACCCTATAGCTCTTGAGCCTGGTGGGGGGGGAGGGGGAGGGATTTGCTTTTGATAAGTAAGGGGACGACATCATTGATAAAGAAATTAAAGAGCAGTGGGGCCAATACGCGTCCTTGGCGCACACCTGTTAAGATGTTAAAGTACCTAGAGGTGTGCCCTACACTATCTATTTTGACAGCAGATAGCAAGTGGATGTGGAGCCTTATAATAAGAAATCGAGGATTCATACAGCTTCCTCCACAGTAGATCTCTATTAACAGAATCGAAAGCCGATTTCAGATCAAGAAATGCCGCAAAGATTTTTTACCAGACGATCGATATTTATCAACAAGATTATACAAAATAAAACATTGATCTGTGGTGGTCCTACATCGTTGAAAACCGGCTTGTTCAGCATATAAAACTTGATGCTGTAGCAACCAAGCCTCTAATTTACCCAGCAAAAATTTTGCATATATTTTGCTGAGAACTCTAAGCAGGATGATGGGTCTGTAGTTGGCTGGGTCAGAAGGTGACCCTTTCTTATATATAGTTATAATCACCGCTTTATTCCAATTGACTGGAATGATTCCAGACTCATTTATAGCGGAAAAAGTAGATGCCAACACAGGAGCCCATCATACCATATTAGATTTGATAAATTCTATCTGGACAAGATCCAGGCCAGGGGCTTTGTTAGATCTAAAAGACTCCACTAGTAAGGCCATCTCGTTTGCTGTTACCGGAGGCCACTCCGGGAGAGTATCAGAATTCATATCAGGATAAAAGGGCACACAAGGAGCTTGATGTATCTTACTAAAGTGTTTCACCCATACAGACGAGGGAATAGAGGAGATCCATGAAATGCGTAGGGATCTAGTGGAGCCATTAATAATATGCCAAAATTTCCTTGTATTCAACTCCTTTGAAGCTTTAATTAGATTAGACCATCTCATCTTATCATAAAGGGTTTTCTTATACTTAATTAAATTCCTATAATATATCGTATATAAGGAGTATGATTCAGGGAGAGCAGTGTCGGAGAAATTCTGCTGAGTGGAGGCAGTAAATGAGAGGAGACTGCACAGAGACGTCTATAGATCAGGCTTTATTGCAGGAGACACAGCAGCTGTGGGGTCGAGGATCTGGAGATCGTCGAGCTCCAAACAAAGGGAAATCACCTATATTTATACATTTTCATACAGTTTCATGCTTCTAGCTATAACCCAATCAATGCACAGTTCTTTGTTTCCCCAGCCCCAATCAGGACACAGGATTCAGCCTGGTCCCCGATATGATAGTTGGCATCCGGTGTTTATGTAACTGGTGGATTTACCGAGCATGTCAACACTGAGTTGCTGAGTCATGTCGGTAGGCTAAACTGCGCTTGCGCTGGAAAGTCTCTGCTTAGTTTCTACTCCGTCTGCATCAATAAATCTCTACTGCGCCTGCGTCTGTTAGTCTCGCTACTGTGTCTGTGTTACGTCACAAGTGACAAGCACAAGGCAAAGTTTATCTACATACAGCGTTTCTTCCACAGCAGGAATACTCTTCCTATAGGCCTGGAAAACATCAGTAAATTTCCTCCTGTTTTGTGAGAGAGAATCTGGTTGATCCGGTTGAATCTGAACTTAGATTCCCCAGTCTTGCGGTGGGTGTGATATTGCAGGCAGGTAATCATTTGATTATTCTCATAACCTCCTATATTCCACTGTTGAATGCAGGCTCATTTGACCCTAAGTTATGGTCAAATTTAGACAAGATCCTTGAGGATCTTTTACTCCAGTATCGCAGTGCCGTGCTCATCCTGTCTGGAGATTTTAATGCCAGAATGGGTCAGGGTGATGACTCGCTTGAACCCTATTTAGAAGAGCCGCTTATTTCCCCCCCAGCACCTCTCAACCCTCGTATCTCAAAGGACCATAAAATAAATTCCTCTGGGATAAGATTTGCCAAGTTACTTAGGGATTTCCAGCTGACTGTGCCCAATGGCGCTGGATTTCAAGACCCTTGGAGAGAACTTACCTTTGTGGGCCCGCAGGGCTTTAGCGTTGTCGATTATATAGCCGTTACCTCTAATGTAATCCCTTGGATAAAGAACTTTGGTGTGGATGCCTTTTTGTTTACAGACCATTTACCATTGAATTTGACAATAGTCTGTAACTGTCTTCCTACTCTTGGATGCGGGGACTTTGGACATGGATAAGGATGCCCAGTCTGATAAGCATTGCATGGTGAAATGGTCACCAGTTTTGGCTTCATTACCTGAAGGTAGCATTCAGGATGAGACAGTTACACATCTTCATTTGGCAATGGCTGGGTCAGTAAGTCCTTCTGCCACAATTAATTGTTTTGATAGGATCTGTGTGATTTTTAAGGCCAAGATTTTTAATTATGGCCATGTGAATGTGAAGGCTCACCGGGCAGGGGATAGTAATCAGCCTTGGTTTGACGCCGATTGCCCAGTAGCTGGAGAGGGGACGGTGAGGTTGTGGCCAAAGGAGGCGGAAGAGACACATCTTCCTCTAAAGTAAAAAGGGGGTCAAAAGAGTTAGAGATGGAAACATTAAAAGACTCCTTCAAACTACCCCCCGTAGAGTTGGGCTGTGAGACAGAGCCACTAAGCCGACGAGACGAAATTGAGTGGGCTAGTTCTATGTTCCTCTCTATCACACCCTGAGAAGATCTTACAAATGCATCCAATTTAAGTTGTTTAGAGACAGATTGACCATTAGCAGCAGCACCGTGCCTACTTCTTTTCTTGGATCTAGGCATAGTGCCAAAGAGGGGCCAAATTCTCACAGGCACTGAACAAAAACAAAAAATGAGGTAGTACCTGGGTTTCTATAGCCCCGCTTGTTAATAGCTACCAGTTATTACACACTGCCCCGGCTCCAGCAACTACAAAAAACAGTTGTTCCAAACATAAAATCCTCCCCCCCAACAAATAAAAATACAATATCACAGAATCCTACTATGGAGATCAAAGGGGCGAGAGAGGGGGAAAAAACAAACAAACCCCAAAACAGAATGTCAGCCAGCCACGGCCAGCACCCTTTGGCACAACGCCCTTCGGTGCGGCGCCTATGGCGCCCCGCAGGCACAGTGCACCTTATAATTCCAGCAAGTTGGGGATGCAGGTGCGTTCCGTCAGCCACGCCCCTCAGGTGCCAATGGTTAACCCTGCAAACAGGGGGACTCGCCGGGCATCTAGGAGGTAAGTAAATGGGGTGGGGGGGTCCCACAAGGACGTCAGAAGCACCACAGGTCTCGCACGCAAAAAGGCCTAATAGCGGGCAGTGGCCACGGCACAGGCTCAATAACTCAAGGCCGGTTTCCCAGCAAACTCACCATGCCGCAGGCGCAGTGTGCCTTATAAGTCCAGTAAGCGGGGATGCAGATGCATTCTGTCAGCTACGCCCCTCAGGTGCCGATGGTTAACCCCGCAAATGGGGACTCGCTGAGCATCCAGGAGGCAGGTAAATGGCGTGGGGGGGTCCCGCAAGGGCGCCAGGAGCACCACAGGTCTCGCACACAAAAAGGTCCAGTAGCAGATAGCGGCTACGGCAGGGGCTTAATAACCCAGGGCCGGTTTCCCAGCAAACTCCAACACTCCAAGGTTGAGGGAGGCCGGACTGACCAGCCCCCGCACAACTCTGAAAAGCTCAGCTGGACAAGATTTTGCGTATGCTATGAGAGCAGCAAAGAACTTCCTGTTTGCTGCGTGCGTAGCCACAGCATAGACTCTTAAACTGGCTCTATGCTGCAATCTGTTGGATTCAGCACACGAGCGACGCCACCGTCGCTCCAACCACAGCTTCTCAGAGAACCAAGGAGGCCTGCAGAGTTGTCACCTGGGCAGCGGACGCCTAGGAGCCATCCAATCAATGGCCTCAGTCAGCAAGGTGTTCCATAGCACAACAAGGTTGTCAATGAGACGGTTATCAAGGACAAAGGGTATCTTCCCCCAGAGCACTCCAGAACTGCTCCAGTTCCATCATACTCCGGGGGCGAACCATCCAAATCCGTTCAGCACCTTTCAGAGGGCAGACATGCGCAAGGAGTGAGGTCTGCAGGGAGGTAATGATCTGTCAATGACAAGGGCACAGCTGATATGTCCCCCACTAACGGAGCACCTGTCTCAAGGCAGGTGCAAAACATAAGGTCTAAGGTATATTCCCCCCTGATATGTCGGGCCGATACCCATCAGTGTCATTCCCCTGTAGTCTCTTATCATTTAATCTATTACCCATGAGGTAAGCATCAGCCTTGGCTGGAGGGACCAGGGGCGGGGTGGAGGTGTAGCCATTGTTATCAAGGATGCATTGTCCTTTAGGAGGTATCTGGTGCAGGCTCCACCAGATGTTGAGTGTCTCCATCTTGTGTTGGATTTGGCTGGGGACAGATTAGGGGTGCTGCTGGTGTACCGTGCACCCAATTTCCCCGCGGCATCTCTACATGCTTTTCCTGATCTGGTGTCAGACGTGATCCTCCGGACCCCTAGATTGGTGGTCCTAGGGGATTTTATCATCCATGCTGACACCGATCTTGGAGGAGCGAGGCATGAGTTCATGGCCTCCATGACAACCATGGGTCTGTCCCAAATCATCTGACACCCCACACATGAGGAGGGACATACACTGGATTTGGTTTTGTGCACCGGCCTTGAGGTGGGGGGTCAGTTGGTAGATGTCAGGGGGGTTGAGCCTTTGTCATGGTTTGACCATTATCTCCTTAAGGCGTGCATCCTGGTGCATGTCAGCCCTCAATGGGGTGCAGGATCTATTAGATCAGTCCGACCCCGGAGACTTATGGACCTGGATCGGTTCCGGAATGCTCTGGGGGAGTTTCCCCTGGACCTTGACACCCGCTGTGTCAATGATCTCGTAGCCTTCTGGAACACTCTGTTGGCGGAGACCATTGACAGAGTGGCTCCCAGGCGTCCGCTGCCCTCCCGAATCTCCCGCAGGTCTCCTTGGTTTACTGATGGCCTGCGGTGTTTGAAGCGGGAGAGCACGCGGTTGGAGTGACCGTGGTGCTGGACTCGCGACAAGTATGATCAATCACAGCATAAGAGCAGTTTAAAGGCCTATGCTGTGGCGGTGCAGGCAGCAAAGAAGCAGTTCTTTGCTGCCCTTATTGCATCTGCAAAGTCCATGTCCAGCGGAGCTTTTCCGGGTGGTGAAAGGCTTGGTCAGTCCTGCTTGCCTCAACCTGGAGCAATACAGTGACCGCTGTGACCGGTTCATCGAGTACTTTGTAGATAAGATCACTTGCATCCGCCACGATTTCGGTACCACAGTTATTGCAGAGGATCATCTTGGGGCTATAGATGCCCCGTCCTGTCCTGTTTTGTGGGATCGGTTTCAGATGGTGTCGCCTGCCGATGTGGAGTCCTTGTTGGGATCTGTTTGTGCCACTACTTGTGAACAAGATCCTTGTCCGTCCTGGTTGGTGAAATCCAGCCAGGAGACGTTACGGCCGTTGCTGGCTGGGGTGGTTAGTGCCTTCCTTTGGGAGGGTAGGGTGCCTGACTGCCTGAAGGAGGCTGTGGTTAGGCTCCTGCTCAGGAAGCCATCTCTTGGGACTGCGCATGCGCGGGTAAAGGAAGCACGCGCGCTGCTGAGCTCTGTCCCGGCCTACCCGAACGAGCCAAGACACGCCGCATAAAAAAGCCAAAAAAGCCTAAAAAATAATGAGCATGAGCTGCAAGGCAAAAAATAAGCAGCCAATGCAAAAAAATTCGCTAGAGCAGTTCGTGAGAACTGCGGGAGCGGAGAGAGGGGAAGAGACGGCCGAACAAGCGGCAGACAAGATGGCGGTCCGCAGCAGGAGGAGAAAGCAGAGGGATGCAAGGAGGAACCTCTGCAACAAATGATTCATCTACTAACAGAGTTCAAAGAAGATATGAAAAAGGAGCATGGCACAGAACAGAAGGCGAGAGACAGACTGGGAACTCAAATAAACAAACTACAGACCTTGGTGGACAAAGGTAATAATAAATTAGAGGAGCTAGCAGGGAAAATCACTGCAGCTGAAGACAGGATAGCAGGGGTAGAAGAACAGCTACTGGGAGTGGTTGATCAAAAGAAAGCCTGTAATGAAAATGCCTTGAAATGTATGAGCAAAATTGAAGACCTTGAAAACAGGTCCAGGAGGAACAACTTGAGGATTTTTGGGGTGGCTGAAGGAGCAGGCCAAGGATCAATTATTGATTTGATAAAACAAATTGTTAGAGAAAACTTCCCTGAAGCCAGTCACTTACATGAGCTCGAGATAGAGAGCTCACAGGGCACTAAGAGCAAAACCAAAAGAAGGGGAACAGCCAAGGCCCATTATAATAAACCTATTAAAATTCACACAGAAAGAGGATTTACTATTTCAGGCAAGGAAAGCATCCCAGCTGAAACTTGAAGATAAAAATATTAGGATAACTCCGGATTACGCACCGGAGACAATGGAAAAAAGAAGAAGCTGGGGTAAATACTTTGGGACATTACGTGAAATGAAGGCAGAACCACATCTATTATTCCCAGCTAAAATGGCAATTTTATGGAATGTGCGTAGAAGAGTATTTGCAGATAAGGAAGAGTTGGAGTGCTTCATACTAAAGCAGAAGCAAGATGAGAATTTGTGTAAAGTTTAAATGTTTAATGCGGGGTAAATAAGGATCCAGGTTGCTAGGAATGAAAAATGCGTGTCTACAAGGAATCAAAATATGGTGTGTGATGGTTAAACACACGATATAAGCAATGAGTTATTGTTTGGGGGGAGGGAGGAGTGGGTTTTATTCAGTAACTGTTTACGAATAAGTTTGAGTAAGTCAATTTACTTGCAGCTGAATCCTCTGTGGCAGGTAAAAGAGAGGTAATGAAGAGGGAAAGGTTGAGGCCACCCCTGTTGGGGTTAAGGGTGGCAGTAATGGGGAAAAGGTTGGGGGGGGGAAATGAAAGGGGGGGTGTATCGCAGGAACAGTTGAACCAAGGAAAACAAGGTAATAAGGTTTTAAATATAGGAGAATGCAGTATAACTCAATGGGGGGTTTAAGATGCTTAACATTGAATGTGCAAGGTCTAAACACTCCAGTTAAAAGGAAAAGGGTCAAAAACTTTTTATTTGTGCAAAAAATAGACTTATTTGGTCTACAAGAAATGCATCTGCGTAAGGCAGATGCTATGAGGTTCAAATGTAAAAAGTACCCACATATATACTCTGCTTGTGCAACCGCTAAGAAGAGAGGGGTCATGATTGGCTTCACAGAAGAATGTGGGCTAGTAGTGAAAGCTGTTCATGGGGACGAGGAGGGTAGATTCCTGATGTTAAATGGGGAACTAATTGGGAAAGAAATGTCTGTGGTAGCAATGTATGCGCCAAATATACAAACTAAAAAGTTTATCAAGCAAGGCTTAGAAAAGATACAAGAAAAAGCCAAAGGATTGGTAATTATTCTAGGGGACCTCAATATGTATATGGAAGAGGTAGATCATTCAGGGGGCAAAATCAGGGAGACCTGGCAAAAACAGATCCAGCAGGAATGCAAACACCCATCAATTATACGATCTATGGAGAGAATTGAATCCAGGGAACAAAGAATATACGTATTACTCAGCAAGACATAACATATACACACAAATTGATTATATTTTGGGGGACAGGGAGGCATTACAGAATATTACAAGGTGCCAGATCCAGCCGGTGGTCTTGTCAGACCACTACGCAGTGATAGCTACATTCCTACTTACAGGACAGAAGGTAGAGCAAAGGAAAGGGAGATGGATATTTGACAAAGGATTACTTAAACTAAAGGAAGATTAAAAAAATATGATGGAACAAGTGGAGTGTTACTTTCAAGAAAATACAAACTCAGTAAGTTCTATGGGGGTTGTTTGGGAAGCGGTATGGAGAGGATTACTCATTGCCCTGAAAGCAAGTATAATAAAAAAGAAAAGGGAGGAGGTAGGGAGGAAAATATATGGCAAACTACAAGAGCTGGAGGCATGTAATAAATTAAATCCACAGAAAAATACAGCCAGGGAGCTAATAAAACTGAGAAGACAGATTAATGTGATTGAAACAGATAAAACAGCACAACAATTAAGGAAAATTAAATGCTTTTATATTGAGAACAATAACAGGGCGGGTAAAACTTTGGCAAGAATGGCAAAAACTCTGAGGAAAAGGACAATAATAAACTCTGTACAGCAGAGGGATGGCAGGATAACAAGGGAAGGGCGAGAAATAAGAGAGGTCTTTACTGAGTTCTACCAAAAATTATACATTGCACAGGAACAGGATCCTGAAAAAATGAAGAAATTTCTTAATTCAGTGGAGTTACCAACATTAAACAGGGATCAAGCTAAATTCTTAAATTGTCCAATCACAAATGAGGAAATAGAAGCCATTATTCAAACTCTCCCAAATAACAAAGCGGCGGGTCCTGATGGCTACCCTGCTGAGTTTTATAAGATGTTTAAGAGTCAGATAGTTCCAACTTTAGGCCAAGTTTACAATGATATCTTGCAAAAAGGGACTACACCCAAAGATTTCGGCCAAGCTCACATTTCATTATTTCTTAAAGCAGGTAGAGCCCCAAAACAACCAGCTAGTTACAGACCAATTTCACTATTAAATGTTGATTACAAGATATTCACAGGGATTTTGGCTAAGAGACTTAAGGATGTGGTACACAATCTGATTCACCCAGACCAGGCTGGATTCATCCCAAAGAGGAATGGGGCAGACAATATCAGAAGGGCAGTTAATTTAATACAACTAATAATGGACAGGAATACGGAGGCACTAATAACTTCAGCCGACGCAGAGAAGGCGTTTGATCGCGTATCCATACCATTCATGTTGCTGACGTTAGAAAGAATGGGGGTGAAAGAGGGCATACTAAGGGGTATTTAGGCTTTGTATGGGGCACCAAAGTCAAGATTAATAATTAACGGTGACCTTTCGGAGCTTTTTAAGCTGGGAAGGGGAACCAGACAGGGATGCCCACTTTCGCCATTATTATTTGATATTGTGTTGGAGGTGCTGGCATGTGCACTTAGACAAGAGAAGAAAATAGCAGGCATTACAGTCAAGGAGACTGAACACAAGGTGGCGCTATATGCTGACGATTCTCTGCTATTTGTAGCTAAGCCAGAGGAATCACTGCCACCACTGCTGCCGTTGATAGAGTATTTCAGCCAGGTTTCGGGATACAAGATCAATCTAGAAAAATCAATGGCAATGATATACGTGCCAAAAAAGCAAAGACAAAGATTTTTGGAGGGAATGGTTCCCTTCCAGATCACAGATACAGGGCTTAAATATCTAGGGATTTAACAAAACTCCTGGAAAATTTGTACAAAGATAACTTTCCTGAAATGTTAACACAGATAGAGAGGCACAGGTCTGGAAAGGTCTGGCATGCTCGTGGATGGGTAGGAGTAACCTATTCAAAATGATAGCCTTACCGAAAATAGTGTATAAAATGACCTCATTGCCAATTGAACTGCCAAAGAGCTTTTTCATGCAGGTAGAAAGAATACTGCAAAAATTAATATGGAAGGATCAAAGACCACGGATTGCAAAACATACATTATACCGTTCAAGAAAGAAGGGAGGATTAGGAGTTCCCAATATTAGGCTATATCATAGAGCGGCACAGCTAGCCCCTATAAATAAGTGGTACTTTACCCCAAAACAAAATAACTGGGTAGAAATAGAAAAGGAGAACTTAGGGATTAACTCCTTCCTGGATTTCTTAGCGGACAAAGGTAAAATTAATGGGAAAAAATGGAATAAACACCCATTTGCAAAGGGAGCTCTACAGGCGTGGAAGCAGATTCATAAAAAAATGAAAATAAAAATGACAGCCTCACCATATGCATCACAAGGAAAAACATATAGCAGTTACGCTAAGGACAGCTCAGGGCCCATGGGATCATTCGAGCAGAACAGCTGTTTTCACCAGTGGGATTCAGGAACACAGAATATCTGGAATCACTTCTAAAAGAAAAGCTAAACTTTTTTTAACACGCTCAATTAAAAAGTTATTTTACTCAGAGGGTTGATGTTCTGGATTTCCAAAGGAAACCAATGGGATTAGAAAAAACACTGCTCGATCATGAAGTTAAGAAAGGAGCCCTTAGCAAAGTATATGGAGTATTACAAGAGGTGGAGTATAAGGAGGCAATGGGAATATGGAATAAATGGGAGAGGGATCTGCAGATCAAACTAGACAAAAAAGACAAGGAACAGACCACACACTATATATTTGACAAATTCAAATCACTAGACACACAGGATACCATCTTAAAGGTATTCTACAGATATTATATAACACCAAACAAGGAAAAACATTGGAACAAAAAAAGCACGGGGGCATGCTGGAGGGGATGTGGAAACCAGGGAATGTTGGTTCATTATTGTTGGAGTTGCCCATACATTTTTAAGTTTTGGAGAGGGGTGTGGAAATTCATACAAGAGGTAATAGGGGTAAATCTCCCTTTCACCCCAGAAGTGGCTATCCTGGAACACTAATTGAATAAGTTAGCGGATGAAAATCAGGGGAAGGCAGCACGGGAGTGTCTGGTGACAGGACTGTATGCAATTGCAAAAAATTGGAAAGGAGAGACTAAGTCTCTAAAACAAGATTGGGAAGATAGAATGTGGAATAATATAGTCATGGAAAAAGCTTGACAGAAGTAAATGGCAATGTACAAGAATTTGTAGATAAATGGACGGCAATATATAATGTATTGTGTGAAGAGCGCATTAACAAGAAGGGAATTCAACAACTGGAACTGTAGACATACGGATCCCCACTGCTTCGGATTAAGATCAAGGGAGTCTCAGAAGGAACAGACAACAATATGCCTGAAGTATGGACTATCGGGAAATAAAAGCGATACGGGTGGGTGGGTGGGGAGGGGGTTAGAAATGAGTGTTATAACAGTGACAGAAAAAATTGTGTACTCATATATATGGTGGAAGAATTAATAAAACATTTGCGGGGGAAAAAAACACACCCTCTCTTGACACTGATGCTACTGCCAGTTATCGGCCGGTCTCTAACCTTCCCTTTTTAGGAAAGGTTATTGAACGGGCTGTGGCACGGCAGCTCCAGGAACCTCTGGACCGCACCGGTTTCCTTGACCCTTTTCAGTCTGGCTTTCGGCCTGGGTATGGTATGGAGACTGCATTGGTAGCCTTGGTTGATGATCTCCGACTGACGTTGGACCAGGGTTGTCAGACCTTACTGGTCCTGCTAGACCTTTCGGTTGTATTTGACACAGTCGATCATGTGGTGTTGGTGACTCGCCTGCAGGACCGTGGCGGGATTGGCGGAATGGTCTTGGGCTGGTTTCGTTTGTTCCTAGCCGGGAGAACTCACTGGGTGGTCTTGGGGGAATGTACATCTTCCCTCTGGGACCTCACATGTGGAGTCCCACAGGGTGCCATTCTGTCCCCCCTCTTGTTCAACATCTATATGCAGCCGTTAGGGAAGATTGTGAGAGGGTTTCAGGGAATGCAGTGTCATCAGTATGCTGATGACATTCAGCTCTATCTCTTTCTGTCAACCCAGGCCATGCAGTTTCCTTATTTTCCCAGTGCCTGTCAGCTGTGGGGGCTTGGATGAGGTTGAGCCATCTGCAGCTGAATCCTGACAAGACGGAGGTGATGTTGGTGGGTGAGGGCCTGGGGGTGGTTGAATCTCCTCTTGTGGGGGGGGTTTCGCCCTCCCATGGTCTCTCAAGTGCGGAGTCTGGGTGTGCACCTCGATTCACGGCTCAGCCTGGAATTTCAGGTTGTGGCCGTGGCGGGGAGTGCATTTCGGCAGTTACATCTTGTCCGGTGCCTTCGGCCCTATCTCTCAGACTCTGACCTCGCCACTGTCATCCATGCCTTCATCACCTCGAGGCTGGATTACTGCAACGAGCTCTACGTGGGGCTGCCCGAGAAACTGGTCCGGAGGCTGCAGCTGGTGCAGAATTCTGTGGCCCGTCTCCTTACGGGGGCGGGTCGCAGGGAGCACATGACACCAGTGCTCCGGGTTCTGCACTGGCTGCCTATAAAGCACCGGACTAGGTTCAAGGTGCTGGTTTTAACCTTTAAAGATCTTCATGGCCTGGACCCTGCTTACCTGCGGGACCGCCTCACTCCCCATGTGCCCGTGCGACCCCTGAGATCGTCTGTGGGAGCCTTTTCAGAGGTTCCCCTGGGTGAGATGTTAGATCTTTTTCGGTGGCTCTGTTATGAATTGAATCTCTTCTCTATCTTTCCTTCCAGGGGCAGGACTTAAACCCCTAGTAGGCAGTTCCCAATTCCTGGATCTTGGCAGAAGCACCATAAAACAGACCACAAGCCCCTTAAATAGACATATGTTTATTACTATATCATATAGAAAGAACTGGGAATAAAGCAGTAATACACTTGCATATAGCAGTAGCCTTCACCTATTCTAACAGCAAACACACACACACAGATACCTATATATGGGACTCAGGTCTGGTCTCGAGAGGAGAGGCAGGGTGGGGGCCCAAACGAGGCCTATCTAGGAACCTAGCTGCTGGAGTCTTGGCTTTTTACAGCCTTTGAGAGTGTTGGAAAGGGTCAAGCACCGATCAACCGGCAGCTACCTAAGTAGCTGGTCAGAGGGTACTGTGCAGGACACTGATCCTGTCTAGGGCTGCCCTTTTTATACAGTGACTGCCTTATGATTATCCAGAGTGCGGGGTTGTCAGTGCCAAGCCTAGACAGTTCTCCCATTGGCTTTTCAGTTTTGGGGTACTTTCTGCTTAGTCACTGTTATTTTGGGCTGTCCTGACCAGTTGGATCCTGTCTACCCCTCCCTCCAGATGGGAGGCCTGATCTTTGGTCATGAGTTGCCCATCCTTCTCTGAGGCATCCTGTTGTCTGACCAGGCCATCCTTGTATTGCTTAGTCGTTATCTGTAGTGTCCTTGCAACCTTCCCTTGTTTGTTGTTATCTCTAATGTACAGCAAGAACGGTCAGTTCTTGCTAGTTTTCTCCTTGCTAGCCTTCCCCTTTTTGCCAGCCTGTTTCTTATAATATGCATTTTTAATATTTCTTAAAGCTAAAATCATAAAGCACAAATCAAGCATACAAAGCATACAATGTCTGTTCTTTACATGATATTCTCTTGGTTATATAATGCAGCCATACTGCCTCCCTCAGCCTATCAATTCACTACAGTCCCCCCTTGTTAACTGGGCCCTTCCCAGTTAACACACCACTTGCTTATTTCCGTTTTGGGACCTGATAAAATGCTCTGTGCTTGAGTGAGCCTGCCAGTCTCTTTAACCAACATATTATACATAATATAATCACAAGCAATATAATTTGTATTATGACAATAATAATGATTGGATTGATTAACAGATTTAACACGCCAGTGGTGACCACCCAAAGATACTTTCCCAAAATGAGTGTTTAGTGGTGTATTCTACTTCAGTGAGAACCTGGGTAATTTTCTTTCCTTCTGCTTTTAAAACCACAACGGCATGACCTAATGTGTTTGCTAAGCTTTGGACCTTAGTATGAAACATTTGGGTATTTTGCACGGCCTCATGTATTTCAGCAGCAGAATATGCAAATGACATATTCCACAGCTGGAAACTATCTTTGTCTCAAAGCCTCTTCCATTCGTCTGCATGTAATGTCCATATGTTAGTTCCAATGAATATTTTGGTGATATTACATATCACCAAAAATCCGCTGGCTGTCATGTTTTGCTCAGATATGGAATTCAAAATTACAGTGGTATTTGGTTCTGCACTGATGTAAAAACATTTGTGTCCTCAGGGATATACCTGGGGACTATCAAATTTCTCTGTGTTGACCGTGCATACGTATGTATCTACATTATGTCTGCACTGTTTGTACTCCTGTAGCGGTAGCGGGCAATAGTATAGTGTCTTTATTATTATTAATTATTATTTTATTAACAAACATTTACATAGCACCAGCAGTGTACCTGGCACTTTACAAAGTAATAAAATAGACACGGTCCCTGCCCCTAGGGCTTACAATCTGAGAGACAGGAGCTGGGGGAGAGAC
>QEPC01004145.1:402093-417924 GCA_003113815.1 Sphenodon punctatus | reverse complement strand
TGGGTCTTGAGGAGGGATTTGAAGGAGCGGAGGGAGGAGGCGAGGCGGACGTCGGCAGGGAGGGAGTTCCAGGCATGCGGGGCAGCGAGGGAGAAGGGACGAAGGCGGTTGGGCGAGCAGGAGAAGCGAGGGAGAGTGAGGGAGGGGACAGCGGAAGAGCGTAGGGCGCGCGCAGGAGCGCGTAGGGCGATTAGGTCCGAGAGGTTCAAGTACTTTGCCAAGATGTGACTAGCTGGGGCACTGGGGGAATACTTTCAGGTTCCTTTCTGGTTAATGGTGTGTGGGGAGGGGGCTTGCCTTACATAGGTGGGCTGGGCACACACAATGCAAGCTTTTTGGGCACTGAGTAGTTCCGAAGTTCCGTGTATTTCCAAGGTTTGGAATTCAGAGTTCCGAATTCCAGGTTTTTGGAAATAGTTCCGAAGTACCACTGAGTACTCGGACTGAGTACCCAGAACTTCAGAATTCTTCCCGAGTACCCGGAAGTATTATTTGGTACAGCCCTAATTTTTGTCCTATATTACCAATATGCTAGCATCCAAGTCTGACATGTCAATTATTTTGGGTGGTGATTGGAGACGGTGCTTGCTGAATCAGTTAATGCTGATAGTGTCTCTTAAACCTGCAAACAAGCCCTCTTCTATACTGAAGGATCTAGAATTGATGTCTGTATGGAGGCTTCACCACTCAAGATAGACTACCCCTATTTCTAGTTCAGCTATCATCATCGGGTGTTTTTAGAGCAGCACCTCCTGTGTGTTCCAGGGCCGCATTGGTGTCCTGCGCAGCCCTGCAACTTGCACGATGGGTGGGGAGGCACTTCCCTCAAAACACCTGTACTCCAGGATTTAGTATTTTTTCATATCCGAGTCTTTAATTGCTGCTTGTTTAGCTGCAGAAATATATAAACATCCTAATTTCTGACCATGCTTCCTTAAAATAGCAATTGGTTTGAATTGTATTTAAACAATGGAAGTTGGAAGCTTTAATAATTCTTTGCTTTAAAGATTCTAAATTCTGTGAGCAGATGGAGAAAT
The DNA here is from genome assembly GCA_003113815.1 of Sphenodon punctatus. Lineage (NCBI taxonomy): Eukaryota > Metazoa > Chordata > Lepidosauria > Sphenodontia > Sphenodontidae > Sphenodon > Sphenodon punctatus. The sequence continues at coordinate 416,887 of QEPC01004145.1, read as the reverse complement.
CGATCATATGCTTTATAGACGATAACAGGCACTCAGTGTCATCGGCTATAACAATTGGGGCAGCTTTAAAAGCTACCTTGAGTGGACAGTGTATAAAGTATGTTACTGAAAGGAAAAACGAGAGATCTAAAATCTTTATTCTATTAGAGAAGGAAGTTTCAGATCAAGAAAGGGCACATAAATTAGACCCACAGAATGATGATCTATTTAGATATCTTACAATGGCAAAATAGAAATATAATGAACATCGTCCACATCAGATTATGAGCAGGGTGATAAGGCAGGAAAGTTATTGACTTAGTAAAGCAGAGACATCAAATAAGTGTATCTCCTCAATACTTCTCTGGAAAAACAATTTTAGAGCCACAGGAGATAAATAATGAATTTTAAAACTATTTTGAGATGATATAAATCAGATATTAATTTTGATATAGGACAAAATTCAGTCAGTTCATGGAAAAAATTAATTTCCCCAAACCACCACCTATAACAAGCAGTCGAGCTGGAAAAGGAAACCACGTTACAAGAAGTTATGGACGTGGTGCATTCTTTAAATAATGGGAAAATCCCAGGGCCTGATGGTTTTCCATCTGAATTTTATAAAACGTTTCTAGAGAGTGTGACACTATGTACAATGAAATATTTCAAAAAGGAAAATATTCCAGATGGGCAAGAACAGCTTATTTTAAGGAAGGGAGAGATTGTCACAGGGAGACTATCACCCAATCTCTTCATTGAATTAAGAAGATTACAAGATTCTCACAAAATTATTAGCTCTTAGGCTGCTTTCAGACCTCCCCCCCCCTCCCCCCCCGGGTGCATCTTCTGGCTGCAGGAGGGAATGCACAGTGAGGATATGTGCGGGGTGCAGCCGGTCTGAAAGCCCACCCACCGTGCACCTTTGCCAGCAAACACGCGCAGAGATTTCCTGCTCTGTATCCCTGTGGGTGTTGAGGGGGCAGGGGGTTTCAGATGGGCGGCTCCCCATGCATATCCTGGCTGCGCATTCCCTCCTGCAGCCAGGATATGTGCGGGGGTGTGTGTGTGTGGTGTTTCAGATGGGCGGCTCCCCATGCATATCCTGACTGCGCATTCCCTCCTGCAGCCAGGATATGTGCCGGGGGGAGCTGGGGGTTCAGATGGGTGGAGGGGGGGAGGTCTGAAAGTGGCCTAAGTCACCTGATCAGGTAGGTTGGCCCCGGATGGTCCACGCTACACGTGCTTCAGCAACGTCACCTGTCTGACAATCCCAGCACCTCTTTTCTCACTAGATGCTGAAAAAGTAATTTGACAGACCTGAATTACCTTTATTCAGCTTGGAAAGAGGCGCACATCAGGGGTGTCTTCTGTCCCCGCTCTTACTCAGTTTAGCATTGGAACCTCGGGCAGTAGCTATTCGGCAATCAACTCACATTGAGGGGATTAAGGTTCTTGATGACACTTATAAAATCAATTTATATGCAGATGATACCCTACTTCTGTTGAAAAACCAAGGTAATTCATTACCTCATGTGTTAGCTCGGTTTGAGTCATTTAGCCAATTATCAGACCTTAAGATTAATTGGAATAAATCCTCTTAGATGAATGTGTCTGAGAGACCAGATCCACCCAAATTTTTTAATTCTCAGCTAAGGAACTGTAAGGTAATAGGCTATTTAGGCAAACAAGCATGCTCTGATCTTTACAATATGGTGCAAATACTGATAAAATCTTTACAAATATTAAAAAGGACATGGAAAGTTGGAAAACACTTCCTATATCATTAATAGGAAGAATAGAAATAATTAAAATGAATGTTTGTTCCAGAATTAAATAACCTTGAAAGTACCTGCATCTGTTTTTAAGAGTATAAATAAAATTATATTCAGCTTTAAATGGCAAGCTAACAAACGCCCCAAACTCTCCAAAGGACACGACGCTTTGGCAGAGTAGTGTCCCATACCTTTATTTGTATTGTCTGGCTTTTCATGTGAGCATGTTTAAAATGGATGTAGGAAACAATTTCAGGGGACAAACCTATGTGGTTAAGCAGGGAAGAAAATTTAGCCTCTAAATTTGGATCATTATTTTGCTAATTACGAGCCAGCGTGGTGTAGTGGTTATGTGCGCGGTGCCTGGGTGGGGAGGTAGGTAAAGGGAGGCCCTGGTTCAAGTCCCGCCTTAGCCAGAACTTACTGGGTGACCTTGGGCCAGTCAAAATATTCTCTTAGCCTAACCTAACTCACAGGGTGATTGTGAGGATTAAAAGTTGTGTTAATTAGTTATATGTAAAGCACTTTGAGTGCCATGGCAGGGGAGTGCTATATAAAAATAATTATTATTTTCAGTGTATTGCAGAAAAGGAAGCTTTAACATCTTCTAACTTAACAAGGTCTGCCTTTATTCCTTTATGGGGGCACCCTCAATTGAAGTTCAGAGACAATACAGGAATTTCAGATATCTGGAAAAGAAAGGATAAGGCTACAGTAAATTCCATCATTAAGGATGGTAGACTTGCACCTTTTAAATTCTGAATTCTCTGAACTGAATTCTTTTGCTTATATATGTAATAGGTTTCAGTTATGTAATCATGAGATTTTATTACAAAAAACTATGCTCAATATAAGACATGGGAACATGTAATAATTTTATCATACATGCATTTGGAAAAATGTGTTGTATTCTAAGGATAGATCTCCCTTTGGTGATACAGCCAGCCAGCATTAACATACATATGGTTCAATAAGGTATTATATCCAGCAGATGTTAACATTAAAGGTAAATAGGAAAAGGATTTACAGATATTGTTAACACATGAGAAAGTATCTGGAAATCACTTTGTAAAACATCTAATTAATTGTTTTTAACATTTTTTCTGAACAGGATCTTAAGTAGATTTTATTGGATCCCAGATCGATTATTTAAAGCAGGGCCAGCCTGAGATTACTGTTGCTGGAGATCTGGGAACCAGATTGCGTCTCAGATTAATATTTTATTCTTTTGTCCTAGAATTACTCCGTTTTGGTTTACCATATGTGCAGCACTTTCTAAGTTAACATGGTATCATTGCCTGGATTATGTGCACTGGGGATGATGGACTCCTTAGCATTGTCTGCTCCCATGAAGAAATGGCTTGCTATAAAAATGTTTGGGTGCTAAATGGTTAATTTTAAGGAAATGGAAAACTCACAATGTACCTTCATTCTCCGAATGGTTAAAAGAACTTATGCCTGTTGCTTTAATGGAAAAGCTTACATAGATCACTAGACATAATTGGGCTCAATGTCATGAACTATGGTGTAATATGAATCCTCTGTTCAGTTTATAAGTTTGGTATCTTCTAAATGTATATGTATATTTGTTAGTTGGTTATATATAATGTCAAGCTCCCCTCTTTCCCCAGCCCCTCTCAAGTTTATAGTATGCATGTTTAATTATCTATTTTGTAATACTTAGGTTTTATTGTATTTTTTTTGTATTTTACTGTTGTAATATAAAAACTAATATTTTTTTAAAATACACCTTAGTGTGACACTGCTCACTTTTTAATTTATCTACCGGTGGGTGCGTTTTAGACGCTGCTTTGCCTCGTTTCTGTGTAGTCAATTTTAATAAAGATTTTGAAAATAACATGGCCTAATTGCTCAGGTCTTATACTCTGGGCCACAAACGTAGAGAAGAACAGAATTGCTCTGTCACCGTTAACCAGTAGCTTCCTTCTGCTTGTAACACAGCTATTCATCTGAGTGAAAGTGGCAGCGATTCCGATGTGGAGCCCAGTGCGATGAGACCCAAACAACCTCATGTCCTTCAAGAGAACACTAGGATGGGGATGGAAAACGAAGAGAGTATGATGTCCTACGAGGGCAATGCTGGGGAGGCCTCTCATGTTCTGGAGGACAGTAATCTCAGGTAATCAGAGGGAAACACCATGGGAAATGCTACCAAAAGAACAATTAGTTTACTTCAGGCATCGTTCTAAGGCACCTATTTTGGGTATCTATCTGACCCTATGATGAAAGAGCTCTTTTGAAGGTTGGCTAATGATTTTTGGGGTGCTATAACTGTTACTCCACTGAGAACATAGTCAGTGCCATTCTGGGTGAGACCTATGGCCCATCCAGCCCAGCATCCTGTCTCCGACAGGCCATCCTTGGTCACTTTGGAGACAGTACCCAACAGGTTACAAAGGAGTGATTCACTCCCTCCCCTGAACAGAGTGATTGTCCTATTTAGCTGCCACAGTATTCATGGAAGTTGGGTTTAGGATTCTGGTGCCATGAATTTGGTTTAGATTGTTTTTCTTTCACTAAGTGAAAAGTGCTTCAACATTTACTAAAGACACACAAAAAAGAACAACAGTAAAAGCATTTAATATTATTTAAATAATGCTTGGCGGACTGCTAGCTACGGTGGAACTTACTTTTGGCTGTTCTGTGGGTTAAACTCAGTACTAGAGCTGAGTTTAAAAGAGGTTTGGACAAGTTTCTGGAAGATCGGTCCATTAGCAGCTATTAGCCAGACAGGATCAGGGAACATGACGGGAGCTGGGGGAAAACAAAAGGGCATGGATCCCCCATTGTGACCTGTTGGGTGCTTCTCCCAAGCCACTGTCGGAGACAGGATGCTGGGCTAGATGGACCATTGGTCTGACCCAGTCTGGCACTGACTATGTTCTTATGTCCAGCTCCCTCGGTCAGCTGTATGCCACGCAGCAAGGAGATCCAGACCAGAAAAGAATTCTCTTTGCAGGCAGAAAACGTCTGGGAGAAGCAACAGACCTGGCTCTTCTGCTGCCCACGTGCTGTGCGCCTCCTTGGGGAGGGGAAGAGTTCCCCTGGCATCTATCAGAACATTCCTCAGTTGCTGAAGCTCCCATGAGGGAGGGATGGCTGGAACACTATCTGTTAGCTGCAGTCACCTCCCTTCCTCCATTGCATCTGTTGAATTAGAATTTATTTAGTTTCCCTCCCAAGCACAATTCCCCAGTCGGGATCTTAGTCACCCCCACACCACAAATTAGACATTTTTAATTGGGTACAACACTTTTTATTATCCTGCTCACACAATCAGGTGCAGCATGAACCCAATGCAACAGTTCTCGGATAGATCCTAGCCTGGCCTGCCTAACACATAAAATACATTTCTTACGTGTCCTGCAGATCTCAGTGGCGAGCGTTGGTTTGGAGAGGTTGATACAGGTGGGTTCGTACCCGGGCAAGGTGCCCCGTGTTGAGTTGCAGAACTCGCTATGGAGGAGGTCCAGAAAGGGTCAACAGCCCATGGCCACCAAGCTAGATGCCAAGCGCTGAGACAAGGACCTGGAGTATTGCTTGACTTTTTATACTGTTCTGGGTGGGGACGTGTTATCAAAATACTGAGTGCAGGGTTCGAGTGACCTTTCAGGCAGGAGGGGCTGTATCAGCATATTTGGGAACAAGGCCTTTTGTCATCTTTTGATGGTTTGGGGCCAACCCAATTGATATGCTCATTTGTTTTTTCCCAATCTGTTTTCAGAGCATTCAGGCCCCAACCCTCCAGTCAGGGCCAAACCTTCTGTAATTTAGATTGAGGTCTGACTCGTGCCCCTCCCGGCACCTCCAAGGCTACTTTTCTCATCGACACCGTCACTCTGCATCAAAATACTAAAAAGGCCCCTTTGTCCAGTTAAGTGTCACCGCATAGCTCATGTTTTGCATTACTTATAGCTTTGTTTATATCAACATTCCCCTCTCCTCTCAAAAACAATTTCCTTTCTGCATGTCTCTCAGCTTCGTATCACTGTGACCTGAGGCTGTTGGTTTGAGGTTTAGCTGACTAGTTGGTTCTTAGCTTGTACCCATCATGCTCTGTAATATGAACCAGTGTTTTTCCCACTTGGGCTAACATATATTCAATACTATTTATATTTAATCTACTAATGCTACAAACAGGTGTTCTATAGTTACTAAAGTCATCTAAACGCAGGTTTACAATCATGTGGTCAGGGGAGAATACAATCCAAATGCAGCACAAGTCAGTGTACACAGTTACTAAGATCATATAAAAACAGGTTTACATGGCCAGGTGAGATTACAATAAAAATGCAGCACAAGTCAGTGTACACAGTTACTAAGATCATATAAAAACAGGTTTACATGGGCCAGGTGAGATTACAATAAAAATGCAACACATCTAAGTTGAGCTTTGACACAGTGGAGAATTGAACCTGTTGTGCTTTGCTGATATTCCCTTGCCGCCTTGCTTTGACCAGCTAAATGAGAGAGCTCCCTGTTCTCTGCTCCTCTTGCCGTAGCTCAGTAAGACGGGAGTGGAAATAAGACATTATGAGAAGATGAGGAGCCTTTATGGAAAATTTCAAGGGGTTAGCTGGAGGGGTGGTGTATAGTCGATTTGGGTGAGTGCTATGCTGCCCCATTCTCCCAGCCATGCTGAGTGGTTCTGCTAAGTCGTTGTCAAAACCAAGTTGCCCAGGATACAAATACAGATTCCGCCTTGCATATTAAGATCTTGGTCTTTTTGAACAACTCCTCAGTCTCCCCAGAAGCCTTGAAAAACCCTCAGCAGCAGTTCCTTCAAATCGAATTAACTCGGCTTACATAGACTATTTGATTTTCTTTTTGTGCTTTTTCATTCATAGTTCTATAAAGTGAATAGGTTAAAATGACACCATGCCACCCTTTTATCCACTCTGGGAAGTTAGGATTTCAGCCTACCTCCTGATTCAGCAGGACAGGGATCTGGGGGCTCCCACAGTATTCGAGTCCTCACTTATTTCAATTTTTATCCCACCCTTCCCTCAAAAGACTCAGGGCGGCATACAGAATAAAATATATAAACCTAAGAAGCTTAAAAACATTCAAATACAGCCCCACGGCCAAGATCTTAATATGCGAGGTGGAATCCATATTTGTATCCTGGGCAGGTTGGTTTTGTTGTTGACTTAGCAGAACCACTCAGCACACAGCCCCCCCTCCCCACATTGAACCCTACCTCACACCCAGACCCCGCCTTCCAAATGCTCAGGCAAGCTCTTGCAGACACTGGCCCATTGATGCTGGTCCTACATCCTTTCTCTTTGGCTGCCTGTTTTGGATAATGAAACAAGACATCAGTGGGCATCTTGTTGCTGGATGGGTGCAGTAATTGGTTTAATCCAGTCTCCATTAGGCCTCTCTTCCACTGTCCTATTGTTTGCTTAATTAATTCCAACATCAAACCTAAATTGTCTCTTCTGTGGCTTCAGGCTACTGTTTCTCAGCCTGCCATTTTCTAACACAATAATTCCCATCCTTTCTATCCAGACGCTCCTCTTGTGCTTCCTTTTCCCTGGATGATCTAGGCTAAAGGTTAAGCCCGTTGTGACTTGCAAATAAATGCATGTATGTATGTACGGGGTAAGCGTGCACACAGGTGTTAGATTCTGGCTTATGCATATTAATGTGCTTTCAGAAATCAGACTCTGAATTTTTATTTCCCTTAAGATTTGTTTCTCTCCTATTCCCTTTCTCTGCTGGTTTGTGTCCTTCCCAGCCATGGGGTGAATCACCTGGCACAGCAGAGCCATCCTATCATTCTGCAGGGCAACTGCTAGGTATGGGGAGCCTTTTAGAGAATAGCAATGATGATGTGACACTTCCTAGGGCAGTTGCTCGTACACAAGACCCTTTGTGTATAAAAGCCACTCTGTTAGCCAGCAGTGGGGGCTTTCCTATTCTCCCTGCCAGCCAAGAGGAGCAGAGGACAGCACTGAGACCGAGTTGAAGGCGTGGCTGTAAAGATCAGCTGTCTGTATCTTGTGTGTGTAGCATCAATCTCTGGAAACAGTACTTGGGTGTGACATGGGACAGATTGGATATTGCTGTAGGAATTTAAATTGGGAAATTTGAGGTTGAAATGAAACCAATCAGGACACAGCAGTTGAGTGGTGGGAGCAGACTCTTAATACTTTCCTAAGACCGTAGTTCCACGTAAGCAGCTATTTGGACAAAAAAGATGTGCATTTAGGGCTGGAGGTGTCCCCAGAAGAGTCTAAATGGGGGTGACCACCTTGGGAAAGGCAGGAATCCCTGCTTAGGGAATAGAGCTAGACTGAAGAGAGACGCGTGGCAACGAATACTAGGAAGCATCAAGAGATCACCCAGTCAGTGCTTTAAGGGTCCTGAAGGATTTGTACATCCTTTTAGAGTCCATCCTTGCATCTCTCCTTCAGAGCTAAATAACACAATTCCCATTTTATAGAACTAAAGCTGAAGCTTTGTTCCTTCTGCTGATGTTTTCAAACATGGGGAAAACTCATCACTGCATTGCTTATTGTAGCGGCCAGGGAAAGAGAGGTGTGCGCTCCTTGGCCACCTGAGTTGTAGTGGTGGTGGGATGGGACACGCTGCCTGTCGTAGTTATCAGGACAACGTCCTGTTACGTCTAAGCTGCTTTTTTCCCCTTTCTCTACATTCCTCCCTCAGGATGGAATCATGTGGATTGTGTGCCTGATGCCATTAACATATTGAAATTGCTTCCAGTCCATTTGATAATGCTCATAAATTGTATTAGCAACGTTCCTCTACAGGATAAAAACTCCCACTGGCATAGATTGTAAGCGTTGTGGGGCGGGGGCCTGTCTCCAGCCATGACACTTCAGTGCCCAGCGTATTGCTGGCATCATCATTATTAACTAGCCACATGAAATGTCAGTGTTATGAGATTCCATTCTTTTTCAGTTATGGCAGCTATGAGGAACCAGATCCAAAATCCAACACACGGGACACGAGCTTCAGCAGCATTGGAGGGTATGAAATCTCAGAGGAGGAGGAGGAGGAGGAAGAACAACGTTGCGGGCCAAGTGTGTTAAGTCAGGTTCATCTCTCTGAGGATGAGGAAGATAGTGAGGATTATCATTCCATTGCAGGAGACAGTGACCTGGACTCAGACCAATGAGCTTTCCTCCTCCTTTGTCTGCACTTTCTTTGAAGCAGCTATTGTCCCTTGGTTTAGTTTCATTACAATTCTGTGTGAGTCTGCGTAATGGAATTATATCTAAACTGTGAATAACAAGCTTTAGCTAAAAGAACTGTGGTGAAGTCCTGCACAGTTGTGCAAGATTATTAGGTGAAGCTTGCTCCTCTTCATTCTTTCAAGATACAAATTACAAACTTCTCAAATACTCTAGTTGGATTTGAATACTGTACCTTGACAGCCTTTAACAAATAAACTATTGACAATATTTTATATTTTTCGTCAGTAAATTTGTGTTTACAACGTAGATCAGTTTTCAGTTGAACAGAGAACAGCACAAGTCTTTGTGTGTTAAAACTGTTGCGGGGGAATGCTCCAGACCACGTCAAGGAGCAGAGATAAGAACTAGCCTGTCGCCTAGGAACTGGGGTGAGTTCCAGCAGTGGGGGTGGGGTGTGTTGGGCCTATACCCTGGCAGGAAATTATCTTGGGCTGCACGCTGGTGGTGTCACTGGGCTGTGTCCCAACGGGACACCTGGCCATGGTAGTGTGGGAGCTGGTTTGAGGGGGGCGGGGGGGGAGAGCTTCTGGAAGCTAGTTCCCTTAGCAGCTATTAGCCAAATAGGATTGGGGAACAAGACCCTTTACTGTCGGGAGCCTGGGGTTGTCGCACAGGGGGAATGGATAGCATGGTGACCTGTTGGGTGCTTCTCCCAGGCCCCCATGACTGGCCATTGTCGGAGGCAGGATGCTGGGCTCGATGGACCGTTGGTCTGACCCAGTCTGGCACTTCTTATGTTCTTATGAAGAGAGCAAGTGTTAGGCTGGCCCAGGTGTTGGTGAATGTCTTGGGCTGGAGGGGCATGCATCTGGCCGGTTGGGGGGGTGTCCTGGGCTGGACCCAGTAGTAGTCCATGGGGCAGAGGTGGAGGAGAGGGTTGGCAGGGGGAAGATGGGGCAATGGTTCAGGGCCTTGTGTACTTTTCGGGGTCAAGAGGGAAAATGACAGAGAATGGTTCAGATTTATTTAACTATAAAATGTATTAGCATGCAATATAAACACAAGAACGTAGTAAGTAATTTAACTTCCACGCTGTGCTGCTTCTCAGATTTGAAAGATTCTGCAAGTCGTTGGCAGGTCCCCACAGGGTGTGCATGGGGAGGCAGCTGGCTTGGAAGAGGGGGAGGGCGGGTCTTACGCTGGCCAGCCCAGGACAAGAAGGGCCGCACTGGGTCAGGCATCCAGCCCAGTCTCCTATCTTGGCCAGCAGCAGCTTCAGTCACTTCAGGGATCCAGAGAGAGAGCGTGGTTGCCGTGAGGGCTGCACTAAAAGCCTATGCTGTGCCTATGCAGGCAGCAAAGTGGAGTTTCTTTGCTGCCCTCATATCCACGAAGTCGCGTCCAGCTGAGCTCTTCCGGATGGTGAAGGGGCTGGTCAGTGCAGCTCCTTCCGCCTGGAACTGGATTCTTCCAGTGCTCGCTGTGACGTGTTTATTGACTATTTCACGGATAAAATATCTTGTATCCACCACGATTTCGACGCCGTGCTTAATGCAGTGGATATGACTGAGGCTATGAATGCCCTTGTCTGGTTCAGTTTTATGGATCAGTTTCAGCAGGTATTGTCCGCTGATGCAGTGGAGTTGCTGGAAGCGGTGAGGGCCATGACTTGTGAATTAGATCCTTGCCTGTCCTGGTTGGTGAAAGCCAGCCAGGAGACACTTGGGCCGTTGCTGGTGGGGGTTGTCAATGCCTCTTTTATGGAGGGCAGGGTCGCAGGGTGCCTGAAGGAGGCTGTGGTGTGACCTTTGCTTAAGAAACAATCTCTTGACATTGATGCCCTTGCCAGTTATCGGCCAGTCTCTAACCTTCCCTTTTTAGGGAAGGTTATTGTATGGGTGGTGGCCCAGCAGCTTCAGGGGCATCTGGATTGCATCAGTTTCCTTGACCCCTCACAGTCTGGCTTCCATCTGGGTTATGCCACTGAGACTGCACTTGTGGCTTTGGTCGACGATCTATGCTGGGAGTTGGACTTGGGTCGATCCATCCTTTTGATTTTGTTAGATCTCTGTGGCCTTTGACAACGGTTGATCATGAGATGTTGGTGACTCGCCTGTGGGACCGTGCTGGGGTGGGAAGGACTGTTCTTGAATGGTTCTGCTTGTTCCTGGCCGGGAGAACTCAGTGTGTGGTGCTGGGGGGATGTTCATCCTCTCTCCAGGACCTCTTGTGTGGAGTCCTGCAGGGATCCATTCTGTCCCCTCTCCTGTTCAAGGTGTACAAGCAGCCCTTGGGCAAGATCGTGAGAGGATTTGGAGTTCAGTGTCACCAATATGCTGATGACACTTAACTATACCTCTTGTTTTCATCTAACCCAGCCCAGCCATCTCGGTGTTTGCCTGGTGTCTGACTGGGGTGGGGGAGAGCAAGCCATCTGAAGCTGAATCCCAACAAGATGGAGGTGATGTTAGTAGGGAAGAGTGCGGGAGTTGTAGTCCGTATCGTTGATGGGGTGCGTTCTCTCGTCCCTCAGGTTCAGAGCCTGGGACTCCTCAGTTCACAGCTCCGCCTGGATGCCCAGGTGGTGGCTGTGGCGAGGAGTGCATTTGGTAAATTACATCTGGTTCGACGTCTTCGGCCATATATCTCGGGCTCCGATCTTGCCGCTGTCGTCCACGCATTCATCGTATCACGTTTGGATTAACCTTGGTTACGACCTGGAGACCAGCTGGTGCAGAATGAGTTGGCCTGTCTGCTGGTGGGGGTGGGTCGCCAGGAGCATAGAACACCGGTGCTCTGTTCTCTGCACTGTCTGCCTAGAGTCTTCTGGGTCTGATTCAAGGTGTTATTACTTTTAAAGCCTTACACGGCTTGGACTCCGCCTACCTGCGGAACTGCCTCACCCCTTGTGTCGTGGATCGGCCCCTGCCGTGGGCTGGGGACATCTGGTTGGAGGTCCTCCGGGTTGGCAAGTTTGAGAGGGCGTTCTCAGTGGCTGTGCCATGGTTATAGAACTCCCTCTGGTTAGAGGTCCGTTGCTCTCTGCATCTTCCCTCCTTCCTGTGACGGTGTACAACCTGGTTATTTTGCCAGGCTATTGGTGGTGGGGGGTTATAGGTGGGTTTTTAGTTGTATGTATGGGGTCTCTTTAGCTGGTCCATGGTTGAGTTTTCATTGATTTTATGTATATGTATATTTTTATATTTTATATAATTTCATTGTTCATCACCCTATACAAATGCTGGCATACATACATAAAGTTTGAATGCCACGGAAGAACTCAACTATAATACAAAGGCAGTGCTTTGAGCTGGGAAGGGAAAGCACAGAGAAGTTTGGCTTCACCCTTGGCTGGAGCACTGTCACCAGGTCCCAAAAGAATTCTTCTTGACTCTGGCCAGGCCACCCTATGGGGAAGCATTCGGATCTGCCGATAACGTGCCCCCCAAAGGGTTTTGGGCTCATGCTGACCCTCCCCGCCCGATTAAGGGTTTGGGGCTAACATTCACTATTCACTGTGCTGTTGGATGAAGGGTGTGGGGCTTATCTGGCCTTCCCTGTCTCCCCACCCACCCACCCCATGAAGGGTCTGGGACTTACGCTGGCCATTCCCTTCCCTCATTGAAGGGTTTGGGTGTGTGTGTGTCACTGGCCATTCCCATTCTCCTCCCCTCCCCCCTAAGGGTTTGGGGCTCACACTGGCCATTCCCCCCCCTCCCCAGGAGAAGGGTTTGGGGCTAGTGTTTGCCAGTCTCTGGGGGGGGACTCACTTTGGTCATTCCCCCGCCCCCGCATGAAGGGTTGGGGGAGACTCACTCCGGTCATTCCCCTGCCCCCCCCATGAAGGGTTGGGGGGTCTCGCTCCGGTCATCCCCCCCTTAATGAAGGGTTTGGGGGGGAATCGCTCCGGCCATTTCCCCCCCCCAATGAAGGGTTTTGGGGGGCTCGCTCCAGCCATCCCCCCCCCCTTAAACTAGAACGTGGGGGAAAGCCGACAGGCACTATGGAGTGCGCAGTTCGGACTGTGGCATCTATGCAGGATGATGTTAACTTAGGGGATTTAGAGTTTTTTAAGTTGGAGGAAGGGATAAAAAATTAAGGGACTTCAGGTGGAACTCGCTGGAGAACAGATAAATAACCATTCCAGGGTGCCTGATACAGTCCCCTATAATGTGCACAGTAAGAAGAATAAAAAGAATACACCTAAACGTCTATATGCAAATGCTAGAAACCTAAAAGGTAAGATGGGAGAATTAGAGTGTATGGCGCTAAATGAAGATCTAGACATTATAGGCATCACAGAGACATGGTGGAATGAGGATAACCAATGGGACACTAATACCAGGGTACAAAATATATCGGAATAACAGAGTAGAGTTGGTGGTGAGGTGGCTCTATATGTAAAAGGCAACATTGAGTCAAGTACAATTAAAATTTTAAAGGATGCAAACTGTTCCCTAGAATCTCTATGGATAGAAATTCCAGGTATAAAGGGGAAGAGCATCGCAGTAGGGCTATACTATCGTCCCCCTGACCAGAACGGAGAGACTGATTAAAACCTGCTCAGGAAGTGGCCCCTGAATATCCCCTGGCAGACCCCCCCTGCCCGAGTTTCAGCTATTTATTTTCTTGGCTGGATCCGGGTCGCAGATGGGCATATACTAGGTTTAGGTGTAACTCCTTCCCTTCGGCCCTGTTAGATGGGCGATATAATGGCATCCTGAAACAGGACAGACTATGCCAGCTTTGTGAGCTGCAGGAACCTGATTCCTGCACTCATATTTTTTTTCCGCTGTACAGCTCTTAGTGACCCCAGAAGGGAGTTGTTGGGCCGCTATTGTGCTGGACAGCGGGATCTGGGTGTTCTGTCTAAGACTCTTTTAAACTGTAATGATATGGAGATGGCTAGATCAGTTGCTAGGTTCTGCCAGATATATCTGTGGATTAGGGAAGCTCGCCTGGGGCCCTCTGCAAACTGAGGTATTTTTACTCCAATCGGTGGTTGTTATTGTCTGTTCCCAATTGATCCCAATTGCAGCCGGATTAGGGGAAGTAGGTAGAGAGCGCGAGGTGATGGAGGCCCCGTCTGGTCCATCTTTGTGGGGGGAGTTTCAGTAAGTGACGCCGGCTGATGCTGTTGATGTCTTGGGGTCTGTGAGGGCCACTTGTTGTGAACTCGATCCATGCCCGTCCTGGCTAGTGAAAGCCTCCAGGGAGACGTTGGGGACGGTGCTGGCGAGGGTAGTGAACGCGTCCTTGCAGCAGGGGAGGTTGTCACCCAGTCTCAAGGAGGCTGTGGTACGCCCCCTACTGAAAAAAACATCATTGGATGTGGATGCCCTCGCCAGTTACCGACCTGCCTCTAACCTTCCCTTTTTAGGGAAGGTTATTGAGCGGGCGGTGGCACTCCAGCTCCAGGCGCATCTAAATAGCATTGGTTTCCTGGACCCGTTTCAATCTGGGTTCCGCCCTGGCTATGGCACCGAGATGACGTCGGTGGCCTTGGTCGACGATCTCCGCTGGGAGATGGATGTTCAACATTTCTCATCCTGCTAGATCTCTCGGCCGCTTTTGACACCGTGGACCATGGGCTGCTGTTGAGACGGCTGCGTGATCTGGGGGGTCTGGATGGGACGGTTCTTTAATGATTCCGTTCATTCCTCTTGGGGAGAAGCCAGCGGGTGGTGTTGGGAGAGGAGACATCTTGCTCCCGCGCTTTATCATGCGGCGTTCCACAGGGTCCTATTCTGTCTCCATTATTATTTAATGTTTACATGCAGCCCCTGGGGGAGGTCGTGAGGGAGTTCGGGGTGCAATGTCACCAATATGCTGCTGATACTCAGCTGTACCTCTCTTTTT